>JAEIIU010045278.1:14073-33338 GCA_018874675.1 Drosophila baimaii | reverse complement strand
TGCACTGATTTTAAAAATGGCATACTTTTAGGCACCGCTGTTTAATATTTGCATACTTTTAGGGGGTAATTGATATTTAGTCACAGTGCTAATCAGCCTTCTGTTGCTCTCGGCGCGCCTGGTGCATGAAGGAATTAATTTTAAAACGTTGTACTGCCAAAAGTTGTGTCCCACAATAAAGTGTTTCCAGCAACAACATTTTTACATTTAATTTTTGGAAAAATACAAGTTTTTAAATAAATTGTTTTTGAGAAAAAATTTTATTTTTTTGAGCAAAAACGAGCACGTCCTATCCATTAGACAGTCAAGGGTTAATATTTTAAAGAACATTTTAGATGTTTTATATAGTGTTTGCTATATTTCTTCCAAAACTAGTCAATTCTGTTCGGCAAATTAAAGATCACTGAAAAAATCGATGTATATTTCCGCAAATTAAATCAAATTAAACCCTATTTCACTTCTTGTTTCAATGAAAACATTCCCATCAATTCCTAATCGACAGCATTGATCCAATTCGAATTGAATGGCACTTGCTAATGGAAGGCCACATAGCATACATTACCATCGACCCCTCGCCCCGCCACTTTCGGAGGCTTGCAATTAAATTTGCAACATAAGCNCCTCTCTGTCGCAGAGTTGGGGAAACGGTAGAAAACTCGGGGAAATTGAAAAGCGAAAAGCATTTCAATTAACGCAACCCCGTGCACAGACTCGTACATATATCGCCGTTAATGAGCGACCGCCGTCGACTCAACTTTCGCGAGTAGACAAAAGGCGGGCGAAGTTGCCGAGTTCGGCGGAGTTTGTGCTATAAAACTGAATTATTGAAAGGCACACGTTTCACTTTTGTTTTTGTTTCTGTTTGTGTTGCGTTGCGTTTTGCGTGGCGCTCAAAGAAACGGAGTCAACAGCGCAAAACTTTGCATGCCCAGACAGCAGAGGGCGAGCAGGCAGCCGCAGGAGCAGGAGCTCGAGCGGCATTTATAAAACTTTCTGCCGCTGGCATGGCTCGACACTTCAAGGCACACACACAAAAGGTGGTGTCGCACACACACACACACACACACACTCACCCTGCCTCCTCCGAGGGGGAAGGCTGGATCAAATGTTAATTGCAGTTTTCGAGCCATAATTAGAGATCCTCATTGTCTAATGTGTCATGGCATTTAGCAAGCGAATACGTCTGCGCCGCTGAAAGGCGACAGGAGCGACTAGCCACGGCTTAACAAATGCACAACTAGCCGGGTGAAAGAAATTCCCCTGCTGCGCTGCACTGAGAGAAAATGAAGGAGCTTAGAGAGAACATTCAGAACATTTAGTTTACTTTTCAAGGTCTTCGAATTTCATATTATTTCCAATACTGGTTAAGTATATAGTGAAACTAGTATTAATTATAAGAAAACCTAGGACTCCTGCATCCTACAAAAAGGATTTAAGAACCCTAGACCCGCTTTCGCTTCCTGTAACCACAAATACTCAGGTACAGAGTGGGTCCTTGCGGTTGAAAAAGGAAAGCCAGGGCCAGAATCCCCTGGATTTTCCCAAGATACCTTCTCCCAGATTGCTGGCTTCCCGCAAAGTCCGCTCCTGTGAGCTGTGCTCCTCTGTTCATGCTCCTGCTGCAACACATCCATGCCCCCGCGCTTCACACCAAGTTCAACAACACGCCCTCGAAATGTGAATGACCTCGAATGTCACGTTTGCTAAGCGCATGAAAGGAGTGGCCAGTGGGTGGAGCTGGGTTCGGGTGGGTGCGGGGCTCGGGGTTACGGCTCCTCTTTGCCGGCAGTTCGTCAGCGGGAGGGCCAAGACTATGCAGCTTCTGGCTCCTGACTGCCGACTGCTATTTTATGAAACAAAAACAAGCCCCAAGAAGCAGCAGCAGCAGCAGCAGCAGGGCAGTGAGGGCCTGGCAACATTGTCCACGGAGGCAGGCAGGGACTCGAGCCGGAGCTGGTGCTGTAGCAGTGGCAGGATCCCGGGCTTAAGTCCAAAGCATGCGGAGCATAATCAGCTTCATCATCAGCAACAGCAGAGGCAGCAACAAGCAGAGAGCAAAGAAAGGCCTTTACTGTCACAGTCAGCAGCAACATCAGCCCGCAGCTTAGTCCTGGCTGGAGTACAAAGCGCTGGGAAAAGGACGATGACGATGACGATGACGGGTAGATATGGACATTGCACTGACACCGGCGCACAGTCACAGTCGTTGATCTTTTGCTGATAACTTTGGCTTTCTGCGAGAGACTGGACGAAGGACCATGAAGAAGGAAGTGTCGCAGGCACAAAGGCGGAGTAAATATCGTCCCCAAACGCCATCCTGACAGCCGGGCTTAATTATTTCCCCATGAAGACTGCATTCGCAAAAAAGGGAACTTGGCATAATGAGATTGCCCCAACCAGATACAATCCTCTGGCCTTTCCCACTCGCTCGCCGGGTCTTGAAACATTCGAGCTTTCAATTTGAGCAATTTTCCTGGTTTTCAGCTTGTTTAGTCAAAGCCAGGCCAAGGGGCGGGGGCGGAGGCTGGCTGGCAGGCAGGCGGCGGAGTCAAGTAGGGTACGTGCTCTGACCTAAGCAAATACACTTTACACTCAGGACCTCTAGCACACACACACACACACTCGAACTCACACTCGCATCCTCATCCGCATCCGGATCCGCTGAGGATTCCGCTTTGTTGCGCAGACAGACAGATGGAGATTTCGCTTCGACATCGCATTAGTCGGGGCTTTTAAGCAGAAAAATGCGTGCACTTGAGGGTTGCCCCTGCTCCCCCTGCCGGAATGTCTTGAAATGCTCGCCTGCCCCACCCTGCCGTGGCATCACTCATCCGCCCTGTGTTGCCGAGCCTCTTCGGGTGCTACTTTAAATATTAAACGCTGCCTACTTTTCGGCTGCCTGAATCAAATTTGCGCGCCTGCTACAGGATGTGCTCCCATTTTCACCTCTGTTTGGGTTTTGGAGTTTTCAAAACTCACCCAAAATTGCCACCAAATCGGAGACTATTAGCTTTTAAAATATCATTATAAGCACTAGCTTTTAAGGAACTATTTAAGTGAACCCAGCTCCTTTCACTCCATTCTCTAGGTATGGTAGGGAAACCTTATTTTTTACATTATAAAATTGAGAGACTAAATTCCATTACGTCAAGATTGACGTCTTGCCAAAGCGTAAGGAAATGCCTTCAAATTTTGTAAAGCAGCTCCCCAAAAAAAAAGGAAAAGAAAAGAAAACCTGGGAGAAAGTGAAAATGGGAGCACGTCTCTGCATACATTTGTATTTGTCAAGCCATTTCCCCCGCGACAACACAACAACAAGCAGGCAACAGGACACGAGCAAGGAGCCAGGAGCCAGGAGCCAGGCCAGGATATAGATATATAGCAATATAGACAGCCAAGACAAGTCCCCTGCTCTCACGGCATATGCAAATCAGCTTTAATGTTACGGCTCCTTGTTGTTCAGTGCTTTCTTCTTTATATTCTTCTTTTTTCTCTGGACTTTTTCGCGTTTGCGAAATTGCGTTTTCATTTAAATGGCGTGCAGGAAAAGTTTCTCTGATTTAGTGTGCGCTTTGAAGCTGGAAAACTGGCAAGAGCTGGCAAGAGCTGGCAAGCTGGCAAGCTGGCAAGCTGGCAACTGGCGACTGGCAACTTCATTATTATTTGCAGACACTTTTCGAAAAAGATTTTTCCGCTCGCTTTGTCGCCGAGAAGTAAGCGGAGTAACGTGGATTGAAGTCGCCATTCCCTGGGATGTCTGTCTCTGGCTTCCGTTTCGCTGCGATTTTCTTCTTAATTAAGCAGGAGCTGTACTTGAAGAAATCTAAGCTGGACTAAGGACAGGAGCCTTGCAAGGAAATCAGGATATTGGGAAAAGGGTTGGCCGAGCGTAATGCTACTTTAATATTTTAACTCTACAATTTCTAGTAATTTTATGCCTGCTTAAATAATTGTTTAAAATAGTATTCTTACAATTTCTAGTACTCTTTTCCCTGTAGTTTCTCTCCGTGCATCTTGGCTTTGAGGAGCCGCAGCTGAATCTTTTGCCGCTGCTGCTCATTTGCATTTTGTCTGCCTGTCAACGCTCCTCCATTTGCTGCTGCCCCTGGTCCTCCTCCTCCTCCTCCAGCTCCTCCGTTTCAGCAGCTTTTCCCCGTGTCATTTTACCATTTGCCATCATCTCCTTCGGCGGACTCATTCATTTCCGTTCTCTCCAGCTCTGCCGCTCTTCCACGGCAATTTTTAATGATCCGTGATAATGATGCAGTCTGCCGCTGGCATCCCTAGTTTCATTTAGTTTTTCCACTCGCCAGCCAGCCAGCCCGAGGATTCCTTGGCGCTTAATTGATTTTAGCCAGGAGGAGGAAAGGCACTGTGCGCGACACTTGGCATTAATAAGCCGCAGCTGCCCGGGAAGAATCTCCGCCAGCGGATTGACAGCGCTCCGACAAATGAAGAGTGCTCCCTCTCGGAGACATGGCCATTGTCCAGCCGATGAAATGTGGGACACTGCGATGACAGTTGGCGCCGAGCTGGGGGCTCAGGAAGCTCCTCTAATTAGCTGCAACTTGTCTCGGGCCTAAGACAAAGTTTTAATTGAAATCCTACCTGCAAATCTCGCCCCACCCACACACACTCGCACACACATCGCAATTAAGGCAATAGAATGGATCGAAAGGCTCCTCGGATGGATAATTAAATTTTCATTAGACCGAGTCTGGCGGATAGAGAAGTTCGCTCGCTCGAAACTTTATCTTAAGTGACTTAAAAACTAAAACTGCAAATTTAATGCGCTCCCCCGTCGTCATGTGGCAGCAGCCAGCACGGAAACTTGCGGCAAACACTTTTTACTTTCCGCAAACATTTTGCTTTTGCCTTTATTTTTTCTTTGTTGTTTTTTCCCTTCATTTTGCTCCTTTTGCGGCGCATTTCCTTTGGGCATTGCAGTTGACAGCGTGTTGCCAGGCAGGCAAAGGAAGGGCGGAGGGCCGGGCTGGGCTGGGCCAGGCAGGAGCAACCGCAGCGAAAGTGGCACAAAGTTTGCTACACTCTGGGGCCTGGCTTCCCATGCTGCAGCTTGCAGCCAGGAGGAGCAGGAGCAGGAGCAGGAGCAGCTCCTCTGTCGTCGTTATCTGCCGCCTAATGCCTTTTTGACAAAACAATTTTTCATATTATTGCTCGACTGCGGCGCTGCTGGGGTTGAAAATTGCTTACAAATTTAGTGTTGCATACTTTGCGGCACAAGGAGAGCGGCAGCGAGAGGCAGATCCTTGGCAAGTCCAAGTCCAGTGGCCAGAACAACTGCCAAAAAGGGGATTCCTTCGTCCGACAGCAAGTGATAGAAATATCTCTCCAAGAAAACCAACAGTCGCCACAAAACCCTTACACCTTGCGGAAGGAAGGGTTGAATATTTTATTCCATAAAAGGTGTCTAACTTCAGAAATGGTTTCACAATTTTTGGATATTTCTAGAGAGAAATTTCCCATGCGAAAAGATCAATATATTGCCTAATTAAATACGTTGTCTATGTGTATTTAATATTCTGCAGGTTTGAAGTCGTCAAAGCGTAAAGGGTTCTACCTACAAAATATACAGGAGATCAAGAGTTTAATTTATAAATAAATTTATTAAGTAAGATGTGATTGAATCCCAAATATGATGTTTCTAAGCAGTATTGCTTTTACTGTAAGGCCAACTTTATGTAAGACAGAAAACTCCAAGAGAGAGACACCCATTCCCGACCAAAACTTTCTCAATTTCAAGTGTAGGCACAGACTGAGAGATCCTTCGCCTAAATTATTCATGTGTCATAGTCAGCTTCACCCGCTGCACATGAATTTCTGGTTATTTTCTGGACAGGAGACAACGCCTCAACGTGTCTGGGGGCCAGCACAGTGCCCAGTGCCACTCCTGGCCTCCTTGGCTCCGAATGAATAATAAATATGACATAAAAGCCGCATCAAAGGCAATTTTAAAGTAGGGCCCCCGAAATTATGCAATGCTCAGCGGCTGGTGAAGCAATTAGAGGCGGCTTTTGTGGCCGACGACCACACCAATGGCCGGCGGTGGCCGATGGGGGCCCAGTGGCAGGTGAAAAGCAATTGTCTCCGCAGAGCAGCAGCCTTTGTTGCGGGCCAGCGGCACTCACGACGCCTCATTAAAATTTAGGCCAAGCTCCCCCCCGAGAAGAGGCCGCCGTTGGCCAGGAGCCGCTACTTAATTTCGATGGAGAAAAGTTTCCTGGTCTAACAGAAATTGAAATTAACTTTGGCCAACCAGGACACACTCACACACACACACAGCCACTCCGCCTCCATTTAATTAAAATTTTAAATTTCCCCGAATTTTCACCGAATTTTCCCCCCTCTTTTCCCTCCGTTCTCTTTGCAGCCGAGACCAGCCAGATTGTGAATGGACTGGATCTGCAGGGACCGATATTCCTACACGAGCCACCGCACCGCGTCGAGTTCTCCAACAATTCGGGCGGACTCATAGAATGCTCGGGCCACGGCAGTCCGCCGCCGGAGGTGAGAACTTCCTGCGAAGGACTTCCTTCGCTCGGCGCCTTTCCTCGCCGCCATTTAATATTGCTGTTTAATTATGCATGGAGCTGTGCGGCATTTGCCTCTGCTCATTTCCAAGTTAATTGACTGGCCAACAAACAAATGCTAAACGCCTACACTGAAAATAAATTCAAGATAAGCAGGCTGTTATTTAATTTATTTATAAAATTATAACATTTATTTATTGATTTATTTTTGTTATACTAAATACTTGGAGAACTTATCTTTAAGTCGATTTGTTTCACTTCAAAGTGCTGGTATCCTCTTCCCCCTGAAGAGCTCCCTTTACCTTTTATCCAAGTGCCCTGCTCACGCTCCTTCCGTCTATCCAACCAGGTGGAATGGACACCCATACCGCCGCAGCAGGACATGGTGTTCCAGCTCTCCAACGGCAGCATGATGTTCTATCCCTTTACGGCGGAGAAGTACCGCCACGAGGTGCACGCCACCGTCTACAGGTGAGAGAGTCGGGATGGGATGGGAGTGGGCCTCGATCGATGGTTAATCCTTTGTCCTTCTTGTTTCCGGCAGATGCAAAATTCGCAATTTGGTGGGCACCGTTCTGAGTCGCGAGGTTCACGTGCGCGGCGGTAAGTTGAAATAAATTTTAATTAATTTACGTAAAACATGGCTAGAGGAGGGAGAGAGAGAAAAAACGAACGAAACTCTGGGAATTTATGGCCACCAAGTTGATTTGTGCTGACGAAGTGAGTTTGACTTGTTGTTGTTGTTGCGGTTTGTTGGAAACTTTGGCCTAATTGGAAAGTTTTTCGCGCTGCCCGGAGTCGCCCATTTCGCGCCCATTTCCCAATCCCAATCCCGATCCCAGTTCCACTCCCAATCCGCCCAAAACTGAAGCCTAAAAGCAGGCAACGCAAGTTTTAATTACTATTGCTGGCGGCAAATGCTGTCGGCCAGGCGCCTCGTCCTGGCTCCTCTCTCCGCCACTTCATCCCCTGCACATCCTCTTTAGCCCTTCCTCCCCATTCCCCAGCATTCCCTTCAATGCCCCGCAAGCCAAGCGAAAAAAAAATGGTTTGCTCGGCGCTAATTTGGCGCCTCAGTGTGTGAGAATTGACTGCGAGGCGAATACCCTGATTATAAATGGTGTACTCGCGGTGGCACATGGAGCATAAAGCAGTGACTTAAGGGCAATATTTTGGAATTTATAAAAAATTAAATAATTATCAAGATAGCTAAATCAAAAAGTTATACAAATATAACGCTAGTAATCAAAATATCAATAAAAGTAAAGTACACTTTATCTCTTGAAAGATTTTAGCATAACTTAATAAGTCCTATTCCATTAACCAAAGAAAAATACTTGATCTTTGTGGTCTAATTTTATTATTTTTATAAACAAGTAAAATGCCTCTTCTTTATCTTATTAAATTATTTCATAAAGAAGAAATATTCTAGAAATGATTTGTTTAATTTAACTGCTGTTTTGGTTTCTACAAACTAAATATCAATATTCAATGCCACAGGCCAGAGTATTGAATATTCATTCAATATATATTTTCCGAAACAGCTAAACCGAAAAAATAAACTTTCTCATTCTTCGCCAAACTGCATTAATGAACTCAAACTGAAACTAAAACCGAAACTGAAACTCGGCCATTGCCTGTCTGCGGGGCAATCATTTTGATTGCCATCACATGTCGCATAGATTTTGCGGCTCATTGGGCACTGCCACTGCCTCTACTCAGGCCACCGCCACTTGGCCAAAGGCGGACTGAAAGCGGCAGAGAAACAACAATTAGCAATGACCATAAAAGATATGCCATATAAATGGGTTTTGGCCTTTTTCCCTGAGACCAAAGGCTAATCCTCAAAGGGTCCACTTGAGTTTTGGGGTTGCGTTTAATTAACAGGCAGAGCGGAAAAAAGGGGAGACCACGAGAAGTCAGTTCAAAGCAAAACAAATAGCACAAAGTCGCAACCGCAAAGATCTAAGATACAGTCCGACACACACGCATACACATGTAGGGGGCACTGGGGGAAAATTCAACAGCTAATATATAGAGGAATCTGTTCTTCATATAAAACAAACCTTGAGACCGCTCCTGGAAGGGAAAATATGATTTAACTTTCAATTAAATTGCATATTTATGCAATCTTAGAATTCCCTAGCGTAATATCCTGTTTTCTCCCAGTGCACCCAGCCCTGCCATGCGTAGCTTTTTGTCCATGCTTTCGGCCATGCAAAGTTCCAACGTCCGGCGGCCATTTTTCAGCAGCTAACTCAACGTTACGTATACGCCATGTCCGCTGGCTTATTTTATTTGCGGTCTCCCCTTCTCGCTCTGCTCCTCGGGCCGTCCTCTTTGTTTTCCGCTTCGTTTTTATGTGCGCCAGAAATTGTTTTTCCCCTTGCAAGCCCCGAAATTCGCAGACGGAGGGCTCCTTCCGCTCGAACAATTTGACAGCGCGTAGATTTGGCGCAAAACGTTTTGCCTAATTTGCAAAAGTTCTCTCGCAGAGAATCTGCGATCTCTGCCGGCCAGTAATTCTGTTGCTAATGTGAGCGCTTTGGCCGGCGGAGTCGTCTCCTTTAATTGGCGGCGCTTAGTTTGATGCGGGGGGCACTGGGAGCCCGGGTCGGTCTTGGGTCTTGGTTCTTGGGACTTGCGGCTTCGGTTAAGTGCGCGTAATTAGCGCAACTTTGCTGCAGAAACAAAAAGAAGCGGAGAGCCCTTGACAAATTCTCCCCCATATATATTCAAGTCAAGCTTAAACGCAATTGCTGGCATTTGGTTTTGTCAGGCCACAGGACACTGCTCGCTGCTCCCCGCTCCTGGCCGGGCGAAACTTCTGCTGACAGTGATGAATGATGCTGGGAGCCACAAAGTTGCCGAGCAGCCACGACTTTTCAGCGCTGACTTTTCCTGCACTTTTGCATTTCATCACACACATACGGACACATCCCACTCCGGCCCGAGATAGGTATCCTGTGCGCATAGAAAAGTCCTTGGCACATCCTTGCAAGACTCGGCGCAAAGTTTGTGATTGAGCTAGAAAAGTTTGGCGAGGTTGCCGCTGGCTGCTTGTGTATGAAACCTGCGTAATTTGTTTCTAATTAGTTGAATGCACATTGTTGAAGATGCACCCACCAGGTCCTGGTCCCCTCTCCCTTCTCCACGCTCCGCTCTCCATTCAGTCCCCGGCAAACCTGCAAAACCTGCCACCGGATACTTAGTTCAGGGAGTTTTGCCTACGAAACTGCTCATTTGCCATGACAACCATAAAGAAAAAGAGTCTTCATCCAAGTTTATCGTAGTTTGTATGGTTGTATCTGCAGCCTATCCTTTTGATTTTACAAGTTTAATGAGTAAATTAAATGTATTTAAATACATAAATATCAATGACTTTGATGCAATAACTTCATTGATTTGTTGTTGATATCCTTAAGGCATTTTAAGGCTAAAACTGATACTATATTTCCCGAATATCCCCCCAATCCCCAATCAAATACCAAATGCCAACATGCTTTCTCTTTCCCACCCAAATAACCCACTTTGGCAGCCGCTTGTGCAATCAGAGCCACTGCAAATGATAATTTAATAGACACAATGCCAACCGAACCCAAAAAGTAAACATTCCGGCGACGGGGAGAAATCCGCACAATAACTGCAAATCAGCGAAGACTGGCATACCAAAAGCATCTTTCCGGCACGCACATCATAAACATAAATTTACCACCCCCTCCTCAGACCTCAGCTCGGAAAATGCAGGAAAAACTTTGGCCACACACAAAACAAAACGGAAATGAATTTCCGCATAAAATCCGAGTGCAGCGAGAATGTCTCCCGCTCGCTTTTTGCACTTACTTTGTGCGGCGACTATAAACTTAGCTTTCATACTTACTTTCCTGCCCAGCTGTCCTGTTCCTGTCCTGTCGGAAAATCCCCTATTTTTCCCACACAACATTGTTGGCTGCAGACCCTGCCGCGGGCCCGGGCCCGTGGCTGCCCTTCAGTTTGGAAATTTCCATGCAAAATGCAACATGAAAGGCGAAAAAAAAAGTTTTGCCTTCCCAAAAATAGCAGAGAGTCTGTGCACCCAAAAAAAAAAAAAGGAAATAGAGGAGAAAAAATGTCGGGGAGACCGGCAATACAAATAATGAAGATACAAAAACAAAATTGTGCTAAACTACACAGCGCGGCGGCGGCGGCGGCGGCGGCCAGAGGAATTATAATAAAATGTTGTCACAAAGTTTTTCAGTCACCAGCAACAGCAGCAGCAACCAAAACAACAACGAGCACTGCCATAGAGCAGCAAACAAACAATAACAACAACTTTTCAAATTAAACTTTTATCCAATTTTAGCATATTAAAGTTGGCAAACAAATGCCGAAACCAGAAAAAGCCAAGCGTGAGCTGAATTGGGATTCAAGGAAGTTCTGGGATAAGTTCTTTCGGCATTCGGGATTTGCTGGGACTCCTGGGGCCTGCGGGGCCTTGAACCTAATCTATTTACGATTAGCCCTCGAAGGGACATGCCCGATGAGGTCCAACAATGGAACGCACTTTACGCACGCCAGTTGAAAATTGCCTTTGTCCGTCTTAATTAATTTGCCAACTGCCAGTGGCAGCAGCTAGACCTGAGCTGAGCTTTTAACTGATGCAAAGCCATTTCAAGCAGGCACAGTGGTTCCTAGTCTTGGGAAAATCGCATTTTACATATTTTTCAAATTTAAACGGAGTGTAAAAATGTAGCTACTTATTAAACTTATCAATTTATATTTTTCAAAATAAGAGCAAGTTTAAAAACAATTATTTAAATACCTAAAAGTGTGTCTAGGAAAATCTATCTATATTTCTTGAATATACTTCTTGAAATTCATCTTAAGCTGGTTTTAGTTATTAAATTAGTCTCCTTTTTCCCAACCCCTTGGCCCACTGTGCCGCCGCTCTGCCTCACTTCAGTCATTGTTAGGATCCTTGTCATTCTTAATTTCGTGCTGAGCGCTTGCCGCCGCCATTGGACGGCGACAGCGAAAAAATCTTTAACTCAAATTGCCAAATCCAATTTTTTAACGGCCGTGTCACCGCTGCTCCCCCTCCTCCGCCTGCCGCCTGCCGCCTGCCGCCTGCCGCCCACAACCTTCGTCCGTCGTCCTGCCGGCTGACAAACGGCCACACTTTTGTAAAGTGTCACAATGTGTTGGACATGTTAGGACAACGGGGCTCTTCCGGGTTACGAAGGGCCGCCGGAACTTAATGTGGCACATATTTCGCCTGTCGCTGCCAAGCGGATCCAGGATCCCTTTTTTTATGTGGTCCTGCCGCCACATTAAAAATTAAAAGCCCCGAAAAAAGGAGCACACACAATGCCGAGAGTCAAATGCGATGGGACCTTGGGCTAATAAAAACAAACTGGCGGCGGAGGGAGCGACGTAACATAATTGTTTCGCTTCGTTCTCAGATGGCGCCGCCCACACGGCGTATGCGCAATATTTGTAGTCCTAAAAAGCCAAAGCAATTTGCATAAAATATATGCTTTATAATTCGTTACAGTCGTCAACCAGAAGTACACGGTGCAGGTGCACGACGAATACGTGATGACGGGCAACACGGCGGTGCTGAAGTGTCAGGTAAGCGCAAGCGAAAGCGTGGCCCACATCCGCATCCTTCAGCCACAAGCCGCCGACGGCGAGCTTAGGCTAGAGGAAGCAGAAGCAGAAGCAGGGAGGGAGTCCTGGTGCAGTGCAGTCGGACCGCAAAATTCACTTAGCGCGCACAAATCTGATTTTCATTTCTCCCCTGGAAAAGTTTATCAAATTTGCGCTTATGCCACCCACTGACTATCACTGCTCCTGACTGTCCCAGAGATGCTTCCAATAAAATATCGACCAATTCCATTAATATATCGTTATTTTTTAATATAAAGCTTATTTTTATTTCGAATATTTACAAGTTTGCTTTGAAACAAATCCATAAGAGTTAACACTACAGCTTAATTTGCTTTCTGAGTAACACTTTCCGACATATTGAAATATTGGTGTTCCTAGACTTAACCAAATTTTAAAAATGATTTCTTAGTATAAATTAAATAAACAAATAACGACATATTACAACCAATATCATTTTTGATTCCTAAGATATTTTTCTACGATATTTTCGATTTAATATTGAACTCCACATCTTTACTCCCGATCCCATCCCATGCCCATTACCCGCTCCCATTTGTTATCACAGGTGCCCAGCTACATGTCGGAATTCGTGATGGTTACCGCCTGGGTGCAGGACACCGGTATGCACCTATATCCGAACACGGACATCGGCGGCAAGTACACGGTGCTATCGAACGGCGAATTGTACATAAATAATGCGGGGCCCAATGATGCGTACAAAAGCTACACATGCCGCACTGTAAATAGACTGACAGGTACGTGATAATCGCATTTTCAGCTTAATCGTCCGGCTGAGGGATGCATGAATTGCTCCGGAATCGCAGGATACCGGACTCCTGGACTCCGGCCTGGACACTCCGGCATCCGGATCAGTCCGGTTTGTTGGTCCAGGGCGGGGCAGCTATAATTAAGTTGAATAAATAAGCCATGGACCAGGGCTTTGCGTGGTGGGCTGTGCGTGTGCAGCTTGCCAGGACAATTAAAGGGGTGTTGTTCCTGTGGAAACCATCGGGGAAACTTAAACGGATTTTAATCTTAAGAGGCAAGCTTCTTATGGCCACAGGATGTACGAAATCAACCAGCTTAAGTGTCGGGGTTTCATTTGATTTAATTTATTTGAATACCTAGTACTCTCAATTTAATTTACTTTCTGCTTATATTAAACTACATTAAACATTTGTCTATGAACCTTTCTTAGTCTGTAGAATAGCACAACTTACCTTTAAAATATCTGTTATATTTTTATTGAAATTTTAAAAGCTGACCACTTCAGTTTCTCAAACGTTCACTTCCTTTCTTTTGCCTTTTTCAAAGCCAAAGCTTCTTATGGCCACAACAATATGCTCTGTGAAATCCCCAAAAATTTAATTGGCAAAATAAACAATGGTGCGTTGCGGCTCCCTTTTGGCCCTTTTGACTTGAGGAGTCGAGGAGCCCCTGCCAAGCAGCCATACATAGTTTTGTTCTCTGGCCAAAGTCAATTTGTCGTATTGTGCATAATTTATGATGCGTGACATTCAATCGCCGGGCAAAGGGCATTGAGCTCCAGGGAGCTGGGAGTTTCGCTCCGAAATGGCACTCAGACATATATATATATATGTGCAGGGTATATCTGATTCTGGCTGTGTGTCGACAGCCAATACGTGAGATCTTTTCGAGATAAATTCCCCGGCTGTGTGTGTTTGCTCGCTTATTTGAAGTTTATTGTGTGTGAAAATGCGCTTAAGCTGAATTTCTATTAGCCTTTGTGCGCATATTTCACATCATCAATCAATACGATAAAAGTTCCCCTTCCTTCTTCCCTTTTTCCCGCCCTTTCGACCCGCTTTTCTTTTCATTTTCAATCTTTTCTTTATGTGAATGCAAGAGAGAGAAAGAGCGGTTGTGCGACTGTGTTTGCCCGGTTTATTTACAGTTCTTTTGAGCTGGAACTCATGCACAGATATGGCTGAGAATAAGGTATAGATTTTGTTATTATAATGTGATATAATTTCCTTCAAGAGGAGAGAGAATTATGCTTCGATAACTAATTAATTGGCCCTGTCTTGCTAAACATTCCCATAATGCCAGTTTTGTGAATAAAATCTCTTACTAGCTATGTACCGAATTCCAGCTCTATTATTTTGACCCTGACTGTATGAGCATTTTCCCCTTACATTTTACGTTTACGCTGCTTTCCGCCCTCGAGGCATTTGCGGTTTTACTGCTCGCCAGCTATTTGCTTAATTAATCAAATTGAATCGAGCCGCAAAAACCGCAAGTTGCGCTCGAGTTCTGGCCAAAAGCGAAAATTATGAGCTGCATATTAATTTGGGAATCCTGGGAATGCGGCGGCAGCAGGATGCGTGACTGTGTGTGTGAGTGTGTGTGTGTGTGTGTAGGATGCGGCCGAAACAATGCCAATTTAGGTGATCTGGCCCCCGTTATGGCAACCGCAGAAACCAGCTCGAGTGGCACTCATTAAAAGTGTAACATGAGCTGGCAGGAGAGCGGCCTGGAGTGGGTGTGGAGTGCCGTGGAGTCCTGGTCATGAGTAATTCATTTATCAAGCACGGCGCACACACTCCCACATCCCACATCCCACATCCAGGCTGCATACTGCATTAGGCCCCCTTGCCCTTACCTGGTGGGCAGCGGCTTTCGGATTTCGGTTTTTGGTTCTCCGGGACTGCCTGACTGGCTGGCCGGCACACGTAATTACAATTTAAACCAAAAATCCATTTATTTAGCACAATAACTCGCTGGCCGGGCCGACACACAATGAGCCGTGGCCAAACAATGGAGGCCCCAAAACTGAACAATGGCCGCTATAATGAAGATGCAGAATTGAGTTAGACGGATAAACTCACACACGGCCATCGGATATCCCTAAAGTTCGTTATAGGTTTCGATGCACAATCAAAAATTGAGCTTTAAACTTGTTAAATATTATTAGTAGATTATTTAACAATTATTTTAGATATTTTTATAGTCGATTTCATATTTTGTTATATATTTTTAGAACCGCTTTTGTATATTATTAGATATTTGTATATAGAAAAGTCTGATTAATGAACAAATTGAATATTTGATGTATAAAAAAACGAAATACGTATCTCTTACAAGTTCGTTTATTGTTAGAATAATTATAAAAGGCAGAGATGCAAAAAGCTAGTCAGAAAATTGCTCTGCAACCACAATAGGCACAGAATGTCAGCAAAGGAATTTAATGCAATATTATAAAATATGTTAGCTACTGGTTCTCATATCTAGCCCCTTTTATTCTATTTTAACTTATACAAAATAAATTCGTATGTTCTTATTTCTGTACATAATGAATTTAATTTTAGTCATGTAAATATTCCTGTTTATTTCCTTATATTATTATATTTTCAATGTAGACTCCATCAAATCAATCAATAACAACATCCCCTTTTTGTGCAGTGTGTGCCATTCCCTGATTTGCTGACCCAGTAGAGGTTTTCCCCTTGATTTAGAGGCTGTGCGTGTCCTGTCTGCATCTGTAATGAAGGTTTCCCAGCTTCCAGCTCACAAAAAAAAACACCAGAGAGAGAGAGAAAAATGAAGAACAAAAAAAAAAACAGAGAAGCCATAGGAGGAGGGCAGCCAGGTGGACCCAGCAATCAAGCTGATTGCTTTCATTTACTTTCAATTAATTAAAATATATAAATACATGTGAGGGGGTGGGGGGATGAAGTGAAAACATGCGGGATCCGCAGGACATGCCATAAATTTGTGGAGGCCAAGCGGAGGGGCGACCGCTTTAAATCTAAGTAAATGCCACAGGGGCCACTGTCAGCTGCCATCACTTGGGCCATATTTTTGCCATATTTTCCAGCTTGAGTCTCATCAGTTTCCCCCCTCTCTCTCTCTCTCTCTCCCCGTGCCGTTCCCAGGTGAAATACAAATTTCCACATATCCCGGCCGCATTATTGTAACGGAGCCCAAGGGCATGGTACAGCCGCGCATCAACGTGGAGAAGCATTCGATGCGGCATGTTGTCCTTAATGGCCAAACAACGTTGCCGTGCATAGCTCAAGGACATCCGGTGCCGACATATCGGTGAGTAAAACACAACAACCGCACGACAAAAAAAAAAAAAAAAAGAAGGAAAACGCAAAAAAATCAACAGAAACATCGCGAACCATGTGCAGGACCACTTGGAACACGTGGCCGTGTCACAGGACTCGGGACCCGTGCGACGCAGGACACACAGCTGCGGCTCCGAGCGGGTTTTCGGCGGCACCCCAACCGCCTCCCGCAGCCGCAGTTGGCGCGCACTTTATGACAATGTGAAATATTTAACGCTCTTGGCAAATACAACAAAAAAAAACCAGCAACAAAATAAGCGAAAAAATGCGATGCCCGCGATGTCAGGCTAAAAAAAATCATAATAAAAATGTCAGCCAAATTGTCAAAATGTGGAGCGCACGGCGGCAGGGGAATGCCCTGCGGCTCGCCCTGAAGTGGGTCGAATTCGAGGTTAGGTTCGAGCGCGCCGCTCTATGCGATTCTCATGGGAGCAAGGGAGTGGGTCAGTGGGGGCTAAAAGCGGGGATCAGCCCACGATTAGCTGGGAAGGGATTTCAAATAATAAATCAGGCGGCTACAGAGATGATTCTTAATTTCTACTAAAAGCGCAGCCTTGGATTCATTTATTTCCAAAAAATATAAACGAAAGGATTAGGCTTTTACCTGAAGGCTGAGAAGTATTTCATATTTTCTTGATAAGGGTTACCTTTTCCCATACAAAAAATAAACGGCGACAAGTTCAGTCATAAAGGATATCAACATTATTTAGATACTTAACTGCGGCGAATCCTCCGCCTCTGAGCCATGTAAGACCTGCAGCTTAAGGTCTCGCCGTAACTTTATCGCCTACTCTGCACGCTGGCAACTTTGTAGGCATTTCCTTCGCCGGGAATTTATGCCTTGGGTCCTCTTGGAGTAAGGATAACAGCTGGCAGTATT
Organism: Drosophila baimaii; assembly: GCA_018874675.1. Taxonomy (NCBI): domain Eukaryota; kingdom Metazoa; phylum Arthropoda; class Insecta; order Diptera; family Drosophilidae; genus Drosophila; species Drosophila baimaii. Next base: position 16,167 of record JAEIIU010045278.1, on the reverse strand, counting down.
GGTGCGCCGCGCCTACGTACATCAAACTTGTTTATTGGGGCACTCTCGGAGGCGCTTGTCGGGGGATCGGGACTTCCCCGGCCAGGGCAGGGAAAGACACAAATCAATCAAAAAAGCCAAGCATCGCTTATGGCCGACAATGGCAAATTGCTTTCTGAAATGCCATTCAAGTTTTTACCACTCAAAGGACAAAGCGGGCCCCCTTGTATATTGGCCACTTTGGCACTTGGCTCATCATGGCGATTTTCGGGCACTAAAACATGCATGGAGGAGGATGCATGCCCATCCCGGCGGTCCCTTCTGTCCCTGTCCGAGCTGGATGCCATGTAATATGCCATTGTAGCTGACGGTGCTCACGGTTCATGGCTGTCCTCCGCCTTTCGTTCTCGCTGGGAGTCCTTGGAGCTGCTGCTGCTGCTGCTGCATGCATAAAAAATGCGCCCAGGATGTGCCACATCGCGAGAGTGCCTTTCATTTGATGTCTCCCGCTGTGCCGCCAAGGAAAAAGGAAGCCGAAAAAGACGGCGCCGCCGCCGCCGCCGCCGCCGCCTCCGCCGAAAAACCTCTAAAGGATTGCCAGGGAGGCGATGAGTTTTGTTTGCCACTGCTGCCGCTGCCGCTGCCCCTGCCGCTGTTGCAGCATTGTTTTCCGAGGACCTGGAGGTCCTGGCTCATAAATGTGGAAATAGTTGGCCATGTTGCTCACTGGCTTTTCTGGGGCTTATTTTTTTTATTTTGTTTTTCTCAGTTGTTTTTTGTCGCTGGCTCACATTTGAAATCCTTTTTTTGCGCTGCATAGTTTCGGGCGAGCGAAGCCTTTGTTTCGCCGGCGAGCCTTTGTTGTGTCGTCCTGCTCCGATTCGATTCGCTTGGCATATTGATTCAGTTGTTGATAATCACTGACCATATTTCCAATTCAACGGCATATTTCATATGCAAATAGCTGAGCTGAGTCCTGTCCTGAGAGGTCCTGCCCGAGTATGTGCATGCTCGGCATTTCCATGATTTTAATTAAGAAATGCCATGCCTCTGGCAATGGGCATGCCTTTGCCAGCATCGTCGTCGGCGTCGTCATAAGACGGGAAATGCACTCAAGTGCAATTAAAGCCAAATTAAAATCAATAACTTTCCTGGCAAGAAAAAATGCAACTGCACGAGGGGCCCTCGGGGGGCGGGGGCGGAGAGTGTGGGCGTGGCCAGGCATCAAACAGATTATGACACGCGCACCAGATAAAAATGAAAAAATCTGTTGATTTACGCAATTGGGATATTTTCAGGCTGCACAGCCCCGCAGCTGAATGCGATTTCTTTTGGTAAAAAATGCAAACAAAATATAAGTGCAATATGCCAGTGACGATAATACTCTTTATAAAAAATAATTACGGCGAAAAAGAGTACCTGAAAAGGGGTATAAGTTAAGGTACATGGGTTTTATTCAATTAAAAGGGTTCACTAAGGTCTTGCAAGAAAAATAAACATTAGCATGAGATTTAAATAAAAAATAATAGAGAACTTGGCAAGAATAATGTTTAGTTAATCTCCAAATAAAAAGCTACATTATTTTCTAACAAATAAGATAACTCTTAGTAATTATAATATATTACTATATTAATATATTTCGTTATCAAAATCACTGCCATAATCCATATGCTCCATCTTTAATCAGCGCATAAATACCCCTTAAATAAGGCAATGCATATGCATATATATACATATATATATGAATAAATCCCACTCCATGGAGCGTTTTCCCCTCCAGCACAACACCCCCTTCCCCCCATCGTTATGCCCACTTAAGTGCAATCATTTTTACGAACTATGGAAATACATTTCATCGGGCTTGTGGACTCGACCTGCACAACAGGCCAACAATCAAAGGATGCGATGCGAGTGCAGCCTGGAGAGGAGAGGAGAGGAGAGGAGAGCGGGCGCAGTGAAATTATTGATAATTCAATCAACATTTCAATTTGTTTAAAGCCCGGGCCCGTGCCGAGCTCTCGCATTCAACTGTCAAAATCTTGGGCAAATAAAGCGGAAATGAATTTCCCGATCTGCGATTTCCCTTTCCTTTTTTCCCCTTTCTTCCCCTTTTTT
>JAEIIU010045277.1:0-10184 GCA_018874675.1 Drosophila baimaii | reverse complement strand
GAAATGACTCCTTCACTGCGTTGCAAACTTCTGACTGAAATTATAATACCCTGCAAGGGTATAAAAATCAGTCATTCCAAATGGAATGTCGGTATTCCGACTGCTGCAATGATATGTCCAAAAATGTGGCCTCCTGGACCAATGTGCAATCGCAGGGGCTGGCTGAGCTTGGGCTTTATTGGGTATGGGGGGTTTTTAGCCATATCGAAGAGCATGTTGCACAATGTCGACGGTGCGAACACATAAAAGATACTCGTACTCGAACGTACGTACGTACGTAGGCAAAAAAAAAAGTCGAACGAACATATACACATATTGGAATTGGAGCAGAGATCAACGAGTCTGCCGCCGCCAGTCAAAGGCAAACATCTGGTTGTGGAGCACCCTCCTTCCCTGCCTCCGATACCCCTACCTCTGCTGCGCCTCCTTAGTCGCCAGGTGAGGTGGCCCACCAGGTGCAGCCGGTTTCCTGTGCGTTCGTTGCAAAGTCCCCAACATGGGCTGTTTGCCACTAGAAACGGCAAATTGCTCTGGAGCCTCCGAATGGTGGGGCAAAAATATATGAGTTCTATGGCAAGGAATGTAGATTTGATGAACTGGAAGTTGGCTAAATGAACTGAAAGGATGGCGGAGCTATTTTAGCCTAGCCGGAGGCACTTCTCAGGGCAAAATGTGACTAATAAACAATATAGAAAAGCAACCTAATTAAATAAATTACATTTATTAATATCTCTTTCTTTTCCTTGAATGTAAATTAATTGTCTAAAATTTAAAGAAACCCCTAACAAATTTAAAAACTTGTTTTGTTTTTTTTATTTGCTATAGAATATTTGACTTTTTTAGCCAGCTGCGACCATAGCTGCATAAATCCTGTAACAAAAAATATAGAAAGAGCTCAAACAATTATTTGTTAATTGCCTTTTTCGGGGACTTATCTGACCGCAAACTCTGGGCCACTTCAGCTGGCTTAATTGAATTGTTTTCGGAGCTACCATAGGCCATCAATTGGTTGTTTGGCACTCGAGGCTCACCGCAAAAAGAAATAATAACTGACCTGACTGAATAAACGCCATAAATATCGGCACGATTTTGGGACAACAAAAAAAGAAAAAATAAAAAACCCAGCCACCGCCACCGCATTGAAAGTGAAAGCGTTTTGTATATATTTTTTTTGTGTAGTTATTTTTTTCAAACAATTTATTTTATAAATACCTTTTTCTCTTTTTTTTTTGGTATTTATAAAAGGCACTTTGAAAAAGCTGCATAATTTATTAGGGATTTATTTCGGTGGCAAAGTAAGAGCAGTGGCTGCTGACAGTGGAAAAAATCTCGAATGAGAAATGATGCTCATCACCTGTTTTCCTTTCATGAATTCAAAAGGCGCCGAATGTTGCCCCACCCAAGGTATGTATGCCGCTTCAAGTTGAAGTTGAAGTGATGTAATTTCTTTCGGCAACGAATTCAATTTCTTTCCTATGTAGCCACAGAGAAAAACTTGAACTTGGCAGCTGCTTTTTACAACTTACTCTTACCAAGGTTATTTTTACTGCACCTGGAAATTGAAAGTCTGCGATTTATGGCGAATAAACGTTGATGTTCACGTGAGTCAGCTTTTTTTTATGGAATTATAATGAAATTTTATATTTATTAAATAAAGATACATTTCTTAATAGCTTAATAAAGAGTATAATTGAAAAAGTTCCTTTTTATTAGATATATATTTATATCTTCAAAATAAACTTCTTAGCTGTTTAGGATATTAAGATATTGACAGCTATCTTTCTTATAATATTTTTGATGTTTATTACTGTAAAAGTTGTATATATCTTTCCTGCCACTTTCTTTTAATTAAAAATCTATAAAAAACTCTTTAAAGTTAGAGAGAGCACCTTCCATTCGTTGTGTACCTAAAATCTTATTGTTATTTCATTTTCTGTGGCATTTCTTCGGGCGCAGTCGCAGCCGCATTTCAACGACTCACAAATTTGCATATCAATGTGACTTTAAAGAGCGCTCTCCGGCTGTGACATAATCACTTGCTGTCACTTTAATTTACTGCTAATTAATTTACAAGCTGGCCCGAAACTACACTTAACCAGAGGCATAAAATGCTGAATGGAAACTCTAATTAATTTTTGATGGAAATTGGCAAACTCCCGAATGAGCAGCGAACCTCTCTTGCGACCGCAACTTGAAGATCAAACCAAGTCGAACACGTTCGCTGCCGTTCAGGTTTTCTCGGCAGCTCAAGACTTGGCCCAAAGAAACAAACACAGCTGGCCAAAACAGTTGAGCGCCGGTCGAAGAAGCAAACACAACGCGGCTGCGCATGCGCGTGGATCATGAACGGTTCGGACGTGCTTGAAATTCGCAAACAAAAATTCAACACAAATATATGGGCCGAAGAACTGTGGCCATAAAATAAGGCGTTCTACCGCAAGTGACAAGTGACCGAAAAAAAACCAATAAAAATTTAAAAATCCATCTAAATATCTACCCCAAAAAAGGTGAATGAAACCGCCTAGGAAACTGTGTCAAAAGCAAAGAAAGTTGCGGATTTATGTGGGCTGTGTCCCCAAAGATCTTTTGAGGTGTATCTTCAGCTTCACCATCGCCAGTGTGTGTGTGTTTTGTGGGCTTGTCAACTTTGAGTGATCATCTGCGTGGGCCTCTCTGAATCTTAATGTAAATGCAATTTCAGTGGCATTGTAATGATCACCATTTAGGGACTCTCGCCAGGTACGCCCAGGTATGCGGCCCAACTGTTCTTTCCCGGTGATTCATGCATCTTCTTCTGCGTGTATCTGGGAGGTGCGGCTGCTCTGAATTTGGCTCATGTAAATCCGCCTTTGGGCATGATATCACTCGAATAAATATTCATTTTTCGAATACCTAACAAGGTCGCCGCCGCCTGCCATTTGGCAAACTTGTTTCCAGTTACTTTGCATTATCATTCGATGTCGAAATACTTATGTTATTTATGCCTTTTTTGCATAATTAGTGCTGACCAAAAAAAAAAGAAAAAAGAAATACAATGTGAACAGGTTGTGGCTGAGATAGTCTTTTATATATTACCTTAATTGATATTAAAGTCAAAAATAAGGAGTAAAAAAGGTTAAGTAAAATACTTTTTACATTATTTATTTAAAAAAAGCAAAAAAGTTTGTTATAGGTTTTTAAATATTAACTTAAATTATATTGAAAGCAAATAAAAGGAGTGAAAAATAAAAACTTTTTATATTATTTAATATATTTTGTTAGCTTTATTTATTTCGGGAAATATTACCAGAATTAATGATTCTTACTAGCTTTCAATTTAATAAAATGCAATATTATTTATGCATTTCAATAAATACGAATGTATTTTTAAATACTTCGAAAATATAATTTTATTTAAATTTATGAAATATATTTTTCGGAAAACAAATAAAAAATTGTGACTGTCTCTAGATTTAACATAAACTTAACATAAAAAAAAAACAACAAAACAGAGAAAATAATAAAATAAAATGTACAAACTCAACGTAATGCTAAATAGAAAATGCGTATGATATTATATAAGTTTTACCCAAAAACATATTTCGTAATTTAATAAGAATTAATTTATTATTATTCCTTAATTGTTTAAATACAATTAATAAATATTTTTATACAAAAAACTACAAGACTAGCTGGGAAACTTAATATTTCTATAGAAATTTGTATACAATCCAGTTAATACCAATTTATATTTAATCCAGTTCATTCCCATAACGTTTCCGCAAATCAAACAAAAATTAATGGCTGTCCCTAAATGGAAACTAAATGCAGGTAGCCAGAGCGACTATCAATCACCCGACCGACCACTTTGAGCTTCAACTGATTACACAAAGTAATTCGACTCGAACTTGACACATTTGGTATGCAAATGGCCCAAAGCCAAAGTCAAAGGGGCAATTTGGCGCCGAGATGAACCCACAGAGGCTAAAACTCTGAGACGCTGAGACTCTGAGGTTGACCGGGGCAATCAGTCAACCGCAGAGCAGTGGAAGTCTCGGCCAAAGATGCCAATTAATTAGCAGGGACTTGGGGCCATATAAGTGGTTCCGAAGATAACTGCGGTAAATGCATACATATATGCATAAAGGTACAACTCTAATTGCGGTTAGGCACTGCGCTTGCAATTAACTTTCTATAAATAAGGGCCAAGTGGCGTATACGTAATGAGGGGTTTGATAGCTTAGAACTGGTAGCTTAGAACTGTGTTTGAACTATATACAAAATATAGATAGATATTACATTTATTAACGATAATATTAATAAGCTTCTATTATGCCATGCATAAGTCATACAAAGATGACAAAATCCCATTGTTTGCCGGCTCTAAAAGCTTAACATAGCTAATATTATACCCAAAATTAATATTTAAAATACTTGCAACTGCTTTAATATTACTCACACATATCCTCCTCTCACTTTGAAAGCCACCCTCGTTGCAAATGCATTTCAGATTTCGTTTGAATAATAAATAACTCATGACAAAAGCTACAAAACAAGCCCTTAACTATTTTCTTTTGCGTGCAAATCGCTGGAAGTGCAGTCAAAATATGTTTTTTGTATATCAAATATTTGGATATATGCCATAAAAGTTGTATGCCCGCAGATACACGATTTCGTTTGCGTGCCGCTGCCAGTGCCAAGTCACGCTGGTTTTTCTTGCTGTGTAAATTATATATTCCCGAACATGATGATAAAAGAAGAGGCTCTCTGAAACATTGTTGGCTTTTGGGTTGTGTTTAGCTTGTCAAAGCCATAGAAATGTTAATCGATAACCGAGGCGATTAAAACAAAACAGGCAAAAACAATGCGAACACGGCATTTTTATGCAAATGCACAAATTACAAATGCCCCGAAAAGATTGCATAAAACCTTTTTTTCGAATGGGCGTTTGCAAGCTCATAACCGAGGCAACACAAAAAATAAAAACCTGAAAAAACCTACAAAAATACCCATAACTATATGAGTTGAAAGGAAAAAACTGTTTCAGCCGATGCGATGAGAATTTGACATTTCCCGGTAGTCGTCCCACTGAATTAATAATATTTTATGGAAGCCGAAAGTTGGGTTTATAAAAACTGGATGAGTTTCATTCAGTGGTAGCCAGAGATTTAATCTCTGATAGATTTTAATAATATGCCAGAATTATCTTTAATCTTGTTACTGCTTTTAATTAATTTTTACTACCAATGGAAAGGCAAAACGAAACAAAACCGTTTGGTAACTGCAATTGACACACCCGTCAGTCCATTCTAGTTAACCCTTTCGGCCAAATGGAAAATTTGGCAATGCATTGGCATTTCCAATTTGGGAAATTATTCCACTTGACTTGTTTTACATATTTTAATATGAAATATTTCTAATAATTGCCTGCAGTTTCGGATTCGCGTTTAATTAGAAATATATTTTTGGTATTTGATAGGTAAATCAATTTCAGGTTTTCGTTTTAATTTCTTTGGAAGTAAACCAGTCGGTCGGGCTAATGCAGGCTCGTGGCTTATTGGCCATTGGAATGTCAATTGATTGGCCATGCTAAAATATGCAGATCCATAAACCGGCTAATGTTTGCAGTGAAGTCGTGAAGTGTAACACCTGCAAGAGGTATGCTATATACATACATTTATAGGTATATATGTACCTCTACATATCGCGGGAAAATTCGCGGCCAATGCTGGGGAACGGGTTCGATTGGCTGGGTTCGTTGACTTTTCCACACACACATAAAACGATTTCGAGCAGCAAGAAGATGAACCTTTTTCATGTAACTTTTATCTTTAAACTTTGACTTTCCATAAATATTTATATTTATTTATTAATTTTAATTCTAATATATATATTTCTCTCCGTGCAGCATGCGTGAACGCAGTCAAACCACCCCGCGAAGGCGTCGAACTGGACCCAAACAGGCCTTGCCACCCGGCAGCTCCTCCGAGGGTGTGGGCGCCCTGGAATCCCCCTACTACACCATTGACAACACCGAGGATATCTATGGGACAACCCTACTGCCCTCGCAGCGCTGCTATGTGGATCCCTGGGATCTGGAGAACTATGATTATGTGCGAAAAAAGATCGATGATGTCACCGTGGGTCAAGGGGAGGCGGTGGAGCCCGCCTATGGCAGTGGTAACTCCCTAACACCCAGTCCCACATCATATGGCTACGGCATGGGCATGTCCGCCACAATGCCACGACCCCACACGCAGACACGTCGCGTGTCCCGGGCCCAGTGCCAGCTGGAGTGCTGTGTGCCCCAGAGGAGTCATCAGAGGAGCGGCAGGCGGAGGAGCCGCAGTGCCCGCAAGGAGCCGCTGTACACGGCCAGGAGTGATGTCTATGGGGCGCCCAGTCGCTACGAGGACTACATGGCGACCATGACCAGGCAGCTGCACCTGGACGATAACGAGGCAGAGGAGGAGCAGGAGGAGCTGTACGGAGAGGAGCAGCGCCAGCTTTACAATGGCTTTGGGGGTAAATAAAATGCAAGCCTTTCCTTTTAATTTAAAATTAATATGATAAATACATTATGTGTTGCAGGCTTCTCCAGTACCAGCTCCATGGAGCATCCCTCCTCGATTGGGGATGAACGGCCGCTGCAATCGCGACGGGCGGCTACCCTCCAGCGTCGCTCCGTTCCCAGTCAAAATCACATGGCGAGTGCCTATGGCACAGCTCCACATCCGAGGCGCAAGCGCAGCGCAAAGATGGCCAGTAGTTCCCATGGAAATCCGAATCCAAATCCGCCTCAGATCGACTTTCCCGCCCCGCCGCCGCTCTCGCCCGCCTACGACTACTGCAATCCATACGCTACACTGCCGTACTGCAGCATACCGGATTGCAGCGAGTGCCAGCAGCAGGCCACGTCGCTCATCTACGCCGCTCCCTCGACGCTCTATGGAACGCTGGGCATGGACAGAACCCTGGAGCGACGCGGGGCATCGCCTCATTCTAGCGGAGGAGACTCCTCGCTCTACTCGGGAATTTACGCCCGTAAATTCGGACTGAGCAAGAAGGGTCTGCTCCAGATCGACTATTCCTGCAGCTGGAACGATCTGGATCGCGTAATGCAGCGCCATTACTAAGATCCACGAGGGACACCACTGGTGCTTGGGTTAGGGTTAGCTTCACGTATCACCGATCACTGATCGCAGACAGAAACATTTATGTAATTAAGTCATCTTGCATACAAAACACATATACACACACAATACCAAATAACTGAACATGTTTGTCGTAGATTTATAGTCGTTCAATATGGAAATTTACCGAATAAACACTTGAAAGTCAAGCAAACGAAAAACTGTATTAATTTTGGTTTTAAGAAGTATGGATCTGCAGTTAGAACAAATAATATATAAGCAAATAATAGAACAAATACAAAACCTGTTGGTGGGACTTCAACAGTGGTATCTAAAGATGATGAATGGCTTCACTCGGATAGTATATATTTATATTAAGTATCTCAGCAATGGCTGATACTCACCCAGTAGCTCAGTTCTCAACAATTAAGTCTACAATGTGCAAGTTCATAAATAAATAAATATAATACAAGTCGGAACGGGTTATATCTATATCACTTTTTCACTTCGCTGTCATTAAAACGATCGCTAGTACACTGAATATTCTAAAAAAGCTCTTATACTACGTCTATTATTCATTTACGATAGGAATGCAAGTTTTTACATTCATGTAATTTAATCAAATGTATTCTTAGTGTTCTCTTAAAGGCGGAAACGAAAGTTGTAAAACTTTTCAGTCTACGCTGTGCACTCGGACTGCGCAGCACTTGAACTTAAAGTCCAGGAGCAACATGGATACTGGCATACCAGAATTCTTCAAAAACAAGACAGTTTTCCTAACTGGGGGCTCGGGATTTCTGGGAAAAGGTATCTCGAATTAAAGAGACATATCCTGTGGTAGAGTTACATGAGTTACATACCTTTCAGTGGTTACTGAGAAACTTCTGAGGACCACGGAGGTAAAACGAATCTACTCGCTGATCAGGCCCAAGCGCGGTGTGTCCATTGGAGAACGCACCTCAGCCTGGGAAAAGGAACCGGTGAGTTTTTACCAGACATGAGACGGATTAATTCTCACCCGAAACTCCATAGGTTTTCGCATTGCTCCTGAAGAGCCAGCCGAAGGCCCTGCAGCGAGTCTGTCCCATCGCGGGCGATTGCCTGAAACCGGATCTGGGCATAAGTGAATGGGACCGAAAGCTCTTGGTCTCCGAGGTGCAGATTGTGATCCATGGCGCCGCTACTGTACGCTTCGACGAGGCCCTGCACTTGGCCCTGGCCATCAACGTGCGCGCCGCCCGGCTGATGCTGCAGCTGGCCAAACAGATGACCCAGCTGGTTTCCTTCGTTCATGTTTCCACCGCCTACTCCAATTATGTGGCAAAGGACATCGATGAGAGGTTCTATCCGGAGCATCTAAAGGAAAGTCCGGACAAGATCCTGGCCCTGGGCGAGCTGTTGAGCGATGAGACGATAGACAGCATGACGACTTCGTTGCTAAGATCCTTTCCCAACACGTACACCTACACCAAGGCCCTGGCGGAGGACCTGATTCGAAGGGAGGCAGGCGACCTTCCTCTTTGCATCGTACGACCTGCGGTCAGTAAGTTATCCTCCCCAGTAAGGATACCGTAACAGTTGAAACTAAGGATTGCCCCTTCCCAGTTATGCCTACCTACAAGGAACCATTGATGGGCTGGATGGACAATCTATTCGGACCATTGGGTTCTCTATATGCCATTGTTAGCGGTGTAATGCGGGTCATGGTTTTCAATCCCAAGGGCATGATAAGCTTGGTGCCGGCCGATTATTGTGTTAACGCGGTCCTGGCCTGTGCCTGGAAGACAGGAGAGACTCCTGTCAAACGGGGTGAGGCGGAAAGTCCTCCTATTTACACATTGGCTCCCAGCGAGAAAAACCTGATAAGCTTCCATACCTTCACCTACTCCTCGCTGGCACTTAGTCATCGGACTCCGCTAAGCAAGATGATGTGGTACCCGATGGTACTGTGTGTTTCCCCCCGTATCTTTCCGTATGTTGCGTTCTTTCTGCACACCCTTCCCGGTTACTTCCTTGACTTCCTTTTTTGTCTCACGGGTCGCAAGCCCTTCCTAACAAAGTTGTACCGAAAAATGCACAAGAATATCCCCATCATAACTCCATTCGCCACCAAGTCCTTCAACTTTGGCACTGCGAACAGCCAGGGACTTTTGGAGGCGATGTCGCAGCAGGATCGAAGACACTACGACTTTGACATGGAGCGTCTGGACTGGCAGGACTATCTCAGATGTCCCATACATGGGTTCCGTGAGTACATTGTCAAGGATACGGCCACCGCAGAGTCGATTGCCAAAGCTCTGAAGCTCCATTATCGGTGAGGTTTATTATTTGATTTAATCTCGCCTGGATGATAAAGGTCCTTCTTTTCTCAGGCTCAGGGTCCTGCACTATGGCTTTGTGATCTCTTCGCTCTCAGCAATTTTATATGGAGTTTGGATTATGGCAAAGTAAATAAAGCGCTTTATTTGTTTTGCATCTTTGCGCTGGACCCAGCGCTGGGTACAAGTTCTATTGCCATAGAGACAGAGGGCCGGGCGCTCTGTTGTAGGTATACAGCGGCAGCCGACGACGACTGTCTGTGTGTACACGTATTCCACGCATTATACATTTGTAAACGCACATGCATGCGCATATTTTTTTTAGATTTTTACGCTCTTAATCTTATGAGAACGGAGAGAAAGAGATCTTTGTTGGAACAGAAAAATGGCTTGCATAGGGTCGTTATTCATGGTGTGTAAATTTAATTTATGATTGGCAATGAGCTCAAAGTGTAATGTAAATTTCCTTGAACTTGAGTTAAATTTTATTTGTCAAAGAGTATGAATAAAGATATCTTAGTTTAAACTATTAAGCAATATAATCTTGTGTTATCTTACCAGAAATTGTTGGAGAAATTGAGCAGAATTCAATAATGTTTTTATTTTTAGTATTTTTACCAGCGCATTTGATCGCCAAGGGTTGTCACTTTTAAAGATTAGATTGGCTTCGGTTTCTTTAGGATCTTTATACCCTTGCAGGGTATTATAATTTTAGTCAGAAGTTTGCAACGCAGTGAAGGAGTCATTTCAGACC
>JAEIIU010045276.1:15049-41983 GCA_018874675.1 Drosophila baimaii | reverse complement strand
ATTATCTGCAAGGGTATATAAACTTCGGTTCCGCCCGAAGTTAGCTTTTCTTACTTGTTTTATGTTATTTCCAATAGTATGTACCTTTGTTCTTTATTTGTTTTTTAACTATCTAGATCAAAAGCTAGTAAATTTTTCAATATTTCCACTGATACCCTGACCAAATATTATTTTTTTTCATTTCCCTATTCATATAAGTATCAACAGATACTCTAATACCCTGACCAAATTCGTTTATCTTTCGGTTCCCCTTGCATTATTCCTACTTCAATTCCCAACTTGCTGCCTGCATTTGCAGGCAACTGCCAATCTAGATTATCCTTTTAGCTGTTTAATTTACCAATTGCATCCGGATAATGACATATCCTGTCCATACGGTGAGTCCCGTTACTCCATCAGCCGACAGCCAACAACCGACAGCCCGGCATATCCGACATATCCTTGTGGCTTCGCAATACCATTGGGAGAGAGCTTTAATGCATTTAAGTATCATGCAATGGGGCCTCCCAATGCAATTAGACAAAACTCAGTAATAGCAACAATAACAAGAACAACAACAACAATAGCAACAATAGCAACTTGATTAACCACTACAACTATAGCAAAGCATCGTGGCAACAGCAACAACAACAACACCAACAACAATATGCAACACGCGAGCGAGCACTTGAAATGCTTTTCATAACTAAGTAGCCATGTAATGTGACATCATGGTTATGGAAACTTGTTCAGGCCAAAAACATAATGCCCCACACCGACCGTCGTCCTTTGGAACAGTCAGGATCAAAATATTAGGGGTTTTTGGGTATTAATTTTATATAGAGTTTGGTTATTTTTTGGTTTTTTGGTAAATAATAACTGAAAATATGATTTGTTTCAAAATGTATACATTCTGGAAAAACTTGTTGTGTTGGTAAATTTTTGAGCTTTGATTCGTGTTCAGCTAAGCGAGAAGTTTGAAATTGCTCAACATTTTCATGCCTAAAATAATATTATGAACGTATAACTATTAAATTTGGTTCAAAAAATCAATATATTAATGGAAAAATATGATAAATAAATAAATATGGTTGTTTATTATATACAGAATATATATATGCATATGGTTGTTTATTATATACATATATATATATTATGTATATAATAAACAACCATATTTATTTATTCCACATTTTGGTATATTATCCCAAATATTTTCTTAACTATAATACATTTAATTCTTTAAAATCTTTTTTAAACAACCAACAATTATTAGTTATATCATTGGGCACTTGACTGTATACATTCAACACTTATGTATGTTGGTATGTATATATACATATATACATATGTACACACACACAACAAGCTAAGGGGAGCTAAAGCCATTTGCTAAATTGGCTTGGTCAGTGGAATAACCTCAGTTTTCATCGTACATATCCAATAATCCGCCGCTAGCCCGCAAATGCGTTTTCCCCTTAATCTTGTAAAGAATACGAAAAAAACGGAGAATTTTCCCCTGAGTAAAAAACTCATAGATGGTACAGTAAAAGCATTTCAATATGCATTTTTTCGTAAAGATAAACCATGTCTGTTGCCAGATTAAATTTTTATTATAAGGGCATTGTGTTAAACAATGTACAGGAAATCTTTTTTAATCACAATTATGTATTTAAGAGATTTGACAAATTAATTAGTGTGCAACGGCATGAATATTAAATTTCATTTGCTAAATCTTTTCACTCGTAATGGCAATTTTTCCCACCCAGATTGCTATCAATTTTCCCCATACATTTTGTGTGTGTGTGTGTGTGTGTGACGCAAATTGCATTGTAATTGTTTAACGACCTGTTTTTTTTTTACATTTGTGATTTTATTCACTGGGAACAAAAAGTTAAGCCAACTTGTAATCAATACTTAGTGCTAGGGATGACAGAAATTTATCGATGCATGCTGAAGCCGATAAATAAATCGATATTTTAATTTTTGTTTGTGTTTTAGATATTTTCGTAAAATTAAATAAATAAAGGAATTCACATATTCGGATAAATACTCGATATTATTGATAAATATTAATATTTTATAGTTAAATGCGATATTTTTCGATAATATTCATATTTAAAAGATGATTGCGATATTTTTCGATATTTAAATTTTCGATAAATCAAACTTTACGATATTTTTGATATAATAATGAGTTACTTGTAGCGATATATCGTATCAGACTTATTCTCTTGGTATACATTCCAACTAAGCACCCAAAAAATCAAGCAAGAAAGCTACAGTTCAGTGTGAGCTCGACTGGGAGATACCCGGCACTCAAAGTTTTAAGAGTTAAATACAAAAATAAATACATATGTATACTCTAATTTATGAGACACAGGATAACATGGCGGAATGCTCTATAAAATATTGTTGGAAATATTTTAAGTAACACTCCCATGCGCTGTACACATTTCGAAGTGGCACTTTTATTGTTTAATAAACAATAACAAGCCCCCCTGGCTAGCTGCGATATAAAAATGGATTAACACAGTAAATTTAAATATATATAATACACTTTTTACGTTTTATTGTCCACTGAACTGGCTTAGTGTTTGCCAAACACTTGGCCAATCCCTGAAAGCCAACGCTTAGCTTGGCTTGGGAACAGTGCACTTTCGAGAATAATCACTGTAAATGCTTATTTGGCCAAGTGCTCGATTTGTTTTCGGCTTTAAATACGTTTTCTCCTTGCTGTGTGTTTGTTTGCCTATTTGTTTGTTTGTTTGAATTGCCGCAAAAATTTAACGCCGAGACCAAAAACCCAAAAACGAATCCCAGCCACACACACACACACACACACACGCGTGTTGTTGTGGGCCACTGTGTTCGATATTGGCCACAAAAGTGCCGCCTGTTTTGCACAGAGCCAGAGCAAATATTTGGCCCAAAGGCCCTCCGGATTGGTAATGCAAACAAAATGCTAGCAGCAGCAAACATCAGCAGCAGCAGCAGCAGCAGCTGCAAGTAAATTATTGTCATTGTCTGCATGTGCAAATTTCTGATTGGTTTGTGAAGTTTTATGGAATTTCTATCGGGAATTTGTGATATATTTTCTTATATAAAATCGATTTTAGCTGTAGAAATTAATTTATTTATTATTAACTATATGTAAATTAAATTTAAATGGATTATAATGTTCAGTATTCACTATGCTCACTGAGTTTCAAGTTGGAATAGGTTTGTCTTTTTAATTATTTACGAAAAGTAAATGAAATAATTTACTCTGCTCTGTAAGGATTTATAAAATGAAACCCCTATAAAATATACTATAAATTTCCATTTTATTTAAATTAATATCATGATAAAACTCTTAATTAATTTATTAATACAAATCTATTCCCCCAAATAGCGTTGGGTACAAGTTATAACAGAAAGATAATTATAAATGCCTTTTTTTGAGGCCAAACTGCAATGCCATTATTTGTATAAAGTTCCACGGAATTGCTGGCACCTCCCAAAGCTCCGCGGGAGCTGAAAACCCCTCTGCCTGCCCATCTATGTCTTAAAATATAGCTTATCTCATGATTCCTAATTCCTAATAGACAATTAATTGTATATTTCACTCCAACATATCCCAAAAACACTTTCACTTTTGTATAACCAAAAGCAAAGTGCTGTGAATTTGTTAAACTAAATTGGAAAATACAGGGGGAAAAGGGAAAAGCGTAGGAAAATAAGAGAACAAAAAAAAACGCAATACGCGACACGCATAAGTGGCCATGAGCAATGGGGGGCCGGTGTAGCGTGGACGGTCGCGTTGTGGGCGTGGCAAAACACAATTTTCCTATTACTAAAAAGGATTTTGTTGCAATTAGAAAATGCACTTTCCACAAGGGTGGAAGGAAAAGCCCGCATGATTGGATAGCATTGTCATCCGCTGGTGTTCAGCTACTCCGTAAGCGGAAAATGCAAAAGGAATAGCTGAAAAATGCAGTGGCAATTTTTTGTAATTTTTTTAATCTACGTTATTAGTTTTCTGTTGCCAGCGACGCCTTAATGAACCGTATTAGAGTACAAATTAAACAATTAAATATGCATAAAGTCCGGGCTCCATGAATAATTTAGCCAATGCGAAAAATTCACAACTGCAATTTAGCCGCCGAAAGTTTGGCATTTGTGTTGTTGTGTTTTTGTTTTTGTACATAAACTGTCAAAAGCACACACACACCAGCAATAATATATGTAAATGGTAAATATGATTTAAAATGCATAGTTTGACAATTTTTGGTCAGTGAAAAATGATTAGGTTTTCCCCCTGGAGTCGGCAAAAGTTTTCTCCCACGGGGGAAGCGGAATAATATATTTTATTTTAATTTAGAATTGTTTGGAAATAATTTGCTGCAATTTAAATTGTGGCAAAAAAGCGTTGCCATAGTTGCACATCCTTTAACAAATTGATTTATTAATTGTGCTCGTTATAACCAGAGTTTTTTTCGAGTACTTTTCGGCCTGACAGCGTCAAAGCAAATATTTCAATTGAAGAGCACAACGTTCAATTGAAAATATAAAAAAATACAAAAAAAAGCCAGCAATAGGTCTGCCGAAATATTCATAGAGCAATAATTTCAGATGATTTCTCTATTCGTTTTTTTTTATATTCACACAAATTGCCAGCAATTATAGAGAGCAAAAGAGGGGGAGAAGGCAGGGTTCCACAATATTTTTAAATGGTTTTTTCTTCTCTACATTTTCATGTCGTGTCCCTGGCCCCGAAAGTAATATTTATTTTTGTGCAAAAAAATATTTAATTAACAGCCCGACGCGGCGCTGACTAATACATTTTTTTTTCGCTCGGCTCTCTAATGTAAACAGAATCATAAGTTGAGTTAACAAGGCGAAAATGATGGAAAGAATTTCAACAAATTATTGGCCAATGTTTATTTTGGAATTACTCGGGCCAATTATGCATATTAATCTCGTCAGTATGTTGTTTTGGTGTCTTGGCCAAGTCGCCAGCGTTTATTGTTATGGCTTAATTAATGCTATCCGATTTGAATTATTCGCTTCGCTGTAATTTTCGTTTTCGTTTTTGTTTTTTGTTTTTGCGCGGTCAGCGCATTTGATTTATGTTTTTCTTTGGCTTTTATGGTCCTTGTTCCCGCCGCCGCCCGCATTTTCCGCCGCCGTCAACTGCTCATGCTCAGGTGACGACGGAAAAGTGTTTTCTGTTTTCCTCGGATTCTTTCATTCAGTCTTTATTATTTGCCAGCATCTTTTATGGGGCCATATGCGAGTTTTGTGGCCTTATTTTTAGCTCTCGCATAAAAGCAGAATTCATGGGTACAAAATTCATTAATGGCCCAGCAAAATGAAGTTGGCGCTTCTTTAAAGCTTATTAAGTCCAATAGTAATGGTTACAAAAAAAAAGAATAAAAATATATAAATAAAATACTGAAGGTTAAATATTCCTGTGTTACTTTTGCTCCTGAAATATGTACAACTTTCATGTGGAATTGGAAGTAGTTATGTGCCTACCTCCTACGGAGAAGTCTCATATGTTATTGTTTAGTGGCGATCAGGGTAATTAAGGTAGTGAATATGTGTGCTTCTCGTGAATTTCGTCCTGAGAAAATGTTGTTTAAAAAATAAAAAATAACATTTTCGCTTTTGTTATATTATTTTTTTAATATTGTTTTTTTTTTGTGTTATTTATTTTATTTAAATTAATAATTATAAATTGCTTATAAGTCTTATTAACCCTACACGCATTTATAGAAAAACAATTGCAAAAGGTTACAAGGGAAAATCAAATTCGATTGCTAAAAAGCAGTTAGTACAGAATTTTATATGGAAAGAACAGCACATAATTCAGGTACCTGAATCTCTTGCTTACCACGTGCTGAATTGGGGGATGAATCTCTAAGGTCTTTCTTGATTCTCATAGAATTCCACCCTAATACCACCTAAAGCATAGTCTAACTAGGATATTTTATATTATTATTATATTATATATATAGTATATTATTTGTTGTGCACAACAAAGTAAAGCTCCCATTAATTTTAGAGCTGCTGATCCTCCAGATCCTAAGTTTTTATATGTTACGCCTTAAGCAATTATTCTATGAAATAAAACCCAATCTGAATCTAAATCAGACAGCGAAAGCTACAATGACAACTATATAATTAAAGTTACTAAAATATCTTTTGTTCAATATAATAATTACATTTAAGATATTTTTATATTATAACCGATTATAGGGAAGTAGAAATCGGCAAAAATACAATAAACTATACTGCTTTAGAATAATTTAAAACTATTCAATCCTATTTACAAGCTCTGAGAAACTATTTTATGGACATGTTTATCCGCCTGCCCTGAAACCGCGAAAAAAACAACAAAACTTCTTAGTTGTTGGGTAAGCCAGTGTTGGGCAACCGCAAAGGCTTCAAAGATTGAATTTGAGAAAACAACTTTGCGATAAATTCGAGCAGATTACTTTCGTTGGCGGATCATAGGGCAAAGGAGCACTCACGGATATTTACCCGACCATTGAAGGACCTCTGCTGTTTGTGCTGCTGCTGCTGCTGACCCACCACCTGCTTTCATTTCATTTAAGCCATCAAATAGTTTGCCTTTTTGGACCAGCCTAAGCCGACCCGAAACCTTTCAATTTGTTGCTGTTGTTAACTGGCTCCGGGCGAATGTTTGTGCCCCACAAAAGGATGGTTGAGAGAACTCGGTGAAACCCGGTGAAGCTCGGGAGGAGCACGCCCAGGATAAGGCAAGGGAATGGTTAAAGCATTGAGGGGCATCGACTTCTCATATATAGTAGGTACGTGCACTGCGAAAGCAAACACTTTGGTAAAACAAATCAGGACCTGGAGCTGGAGATTACTTCAAGAGTTAGCCAGAATATTAATAATATTTACCATAACATACCAAACTATCAAATGCTCTTTTTTAAAAGAGAAGTAATATATTAACTATTAGTAATATATTAACCTATTAGTAATTTTTCCTTTTATTTATCACTTAGTTACCTTTTCTGTTTGAATTTCTTTCAATGTACTATATATGCACATATATCTCTTACAGCTCAGACAAACTCCAAAACTTTATATAAAAAAAAGAGAAAAACGACAACAAACAAAAAACGTGCATTGAAAGCAAGACTAAAGTTAAATAAAATAAAATTCTATTGGCCCACACACACACACACACACGTACACACATATGCTGCTTGGAAAATCAAAGGAACTTGCTGGCTCATGTTTCTAAATATTTACCAAAATAAATAAAAACAAATCGGTAAAGGGGGGAAAAACAACAAAAAAACAAAAACGTGAAGGCTGATGAGTGAAACTTTATTAATTGCCAGCAAGTTTCCAACTCGTCAGTTTGTTTAGGTAATTAAAATTATGACCGTGTCCATGTGCTTCAAATTGTTCTTTACTTTTGATTTATACATTTCTTTTTTTTTGTGTGTGCTCTTGTTGTTGGGTTAGTTTTTGTTTAACAGCAGCAATTAAAGCGGCCCCCCAGTGACGTCAGTGGGTCGAAATCAGAGGGGGGGCTTTATGTAATTCCCATCCAAATTTAGCAGCGCCGGTGGGCGGGGGTTAATTCATTCCTTTTTTTTTTTTTTGTGATTTCGGCTGTCAGATCCGGCTTACATAAGACGGAACTCGGACCCAAGCAGGGCATCTGTCCCACAATAAAAAAAAAAGCAGCTGAAAAGATACTCATATGGTGTAGGGAGGAAAAAAAAAGAAAGAAAAGAAAAGCAGTTTAGCAGTCGAGCAGCCCAGCATATGTGACTGTGTCCTGTTCGCCAGATTGACACAATTGTCGACCAATGTCAATGCCTTGCAATGTAAGCACAGTGGTCTAAGAGTCATTAAGAAAGTGTTGAAATATTTCTTCTATAATTTTATTATTCATTATTTTTGTGTATATATTTTAATTATTATTATTATTATAATTAAGTTTTGCATATCAATCTACACTTTTGCTGATGATAATACTAAACATCATGAAATTATATCAATGTCTGGTAATATTCTTAATTTTCTTAAACGATATTTTTACAAAATAAAATTTTGAACAATAGGTAAGCTTGGTTGCGGCTTATATTTTCGGTAGCTTGTTTTTTTTAGAAAATTGTAAATTTCCCATTAAATTATAGCTAATAGCTTAATATATTTTTGACAAGCTTTTTAGATAATGCTACCTTTATTAAATTCTAAGAACGAATATAATTAATTAAGGTCATTAGGTTAAGTATTGATTGTCAAATTCGAGCATGATTCGAAATAAAGAAATTCAAGTTGTAAATAAGACAATATCGATGCAGATTTGCGAAAGCATCGTACGTCATATGGTTTTTCTTAAGACATACAATAATTTCGCAAGAGTGTTCAATATGGTATTTTGAGCACACTGTGCCTCTGTTGTAATCCTGCCGGTTGGATTGTCTCTCTTGTTTGCTCGTTCTTTCACTCTCTCTCCACTGCGCATGCGTTCGGCTCTCTCTATCTTACGCTCATTTTGGTCCGTTGTCGTCGCTTCTCTTGTATTTGAGTTTCGCTCAACTGAACTCACTCAACTTGTCGCCTGTCTCTTGCTTTTCTTGTGTGTATGTGTGTGTGTGTGTGTGCTAGTTCCTGTACTTTTGCCGTTATTTGCACGGTGCGTTGCCCTTGCAGAATACAACAAAAATATATATTATCTCAATTAAATGATTTTGTTTTAATTTAACCTATAAAATAATTTGATTAAAATGTAAACACTTTTTATAAAGAGCAATAATTCATGTATTAATATAAAAAATATTTAAACAACTATAATTGTATTATTATTTGATGATTGTATTTCAAAGAAAACATAGAGTTGATACAATTTGTTTAGAAAAATAGAAAAAAATTCCAATAATGATATCTTCAAAAAGCTAAACAAAATTTCGGAACTAAATTAGCTATGGTCACCCTAATTAATACATGTCTTTAAAATTTATATGTTAATGTTAATGTAGTCCCCGTTTTAATGAATTTTTGCTCAGTGTCTTTTCTCTGTTGCTTTTGTGTAATTACAAATCTTCGCTCACCGCTTTCCTTCTCCACCTCCTACGCCTTCCCCACCACACACACTTTTTTGCTTTTAACCTTTTTGTTTTTTGAGTTTTTTTTTTTGGCATTTTGACCCTATTCGACTGCCGCTTACCTTTTTTTACAATTCCTGCTGCGCCGGCAAAACTTGAAGCATCCATAAATTGTAATTAAAGCAAAATAGAAGGCTCTGTGTCCCATGGAGTGGAGTGAGAGGGACAGGCAAAAAAAAAAAAGGATTGGCGCCAAATTTTCCTAGGCGTGACATCATTAAAAAACAAGTTGCAACAAACTTTTAATTAGATTACTCAACGCCAACGTCAGCTGTTGCATGCATGCTTGTTCCTTTCTATTTTCTTTTTTTTTTTAATTATTTTTTTACACCTTCACTAAAAGGATGTGTACCCTTCCGCCCACACAACCAACACACTGGATTTTCCGAATACCTTCGAGAACTTTTGTTTTGACTGCCACTTGTCTAGTTTGGTGAAAGTTTACCAGAGCTCCGTGGAGCTGTGTTTTCCAAACTTTAAAATTGCTGTCATCACAGCCGGATATTGGACAACGGACGTTAAGCTGTCGGTGTGCTTATAAATAGGCCACACAATTAGTTCACATATAGATATAATGGGGGCTTTTAAATTGTTATTTATATATATTGTAGGTTCGAAGTAAAATCAAGTTTTTTGTAAGCTAAAACCTAAGTTAACATCAGACAAAGGGTATCTCTGACCCTATAAAGTATATATATTCTCAGTCAGTCTGTATAAACCCCTTAAACACAAACTATAATTGCTGAAACTACCATATACTTTTAAGTTAGGGTTCTAAATAATGATTTCTCGTCATCACCTCTAACTAAATATTAACTAAAATAAATGTAATAGAAATGACAAGGATATACCAACTTTAATTTCTCAAAGATATCTTCCTTTGCTTATTAAGTGCAAGATATAGTACCCTCTGCTCAGCGGTAGAAAATCAATAATTTGGATATTTTTCAACAAGATGATTTTCCATTTTCTGTGTAATTTTTCATCAAATTCCAAAGACAAACAAACACCAGGACTTGGGCCATAAGTCAAAGCGGAAGTTGGCAACAGAAATTCGTTGGAAATAAAAAAAAAATATTGCATAACCTTGGTGGATCCATAACGAGAGGTGATTGAAGTGGATGTCTGGCGTCAGTGCGAAAGGAATTTGGCATAAATTCCTCTATTTTTCTGTCTATTTCACTATTCCTCGGCGTTCCTTGGGGCCAAGACACTGGAGAAGGTGTCACAAGGGGGGTGGGTTGTGGAAATGGTCGGAAAAGTGGGCGGGCAAAATGGGAATGTAAAAGTCGTTGGGGGTGGCCGCCCCCCAGACCCAGCCACACAGCGACATCGAAAGCGACAGCGAAAGCGGATGCCATTTTTATTATTTTTTTTTTCGTTCTTTCCTCTTTTTTTTATTTTCGCTTGCCCCTTGGGCGGGAATCAACAGTTTGATTGCTACACTCGCATTCTATCACTCACACACAGATACACAACACAAGCACATGCATAGATGGTATTCACCCACACACACACACACATCGCGGTGACAACATTTTAGTTCGTTAGTATCGAAGTTTAATGGGCGACACTTTGGCCACAAATTAAATCAATTCATTTTTACCATAGAATAGCTCGAGAAATGAATGCATTCATATGGTTGAGTGGAGCGCATTTGTTGAATTGCTCAACCACAAATATGATTGAGGCAAATGCAATCAATCAGTCCTCGGATTGAATGAATTGTATTGATATTTCACGGATTAAGTGGATTGGATTCGGGTTAATGGTGGTGGCTTAGGTCAGAAAGTCCTTTAAGGTTCATTGATTTTTTTTGGTGTTTTTACTTGTTTATTTTTGGTAAATAAAAAATACATTAACTCAACAACAATCTTGCAATTTAAAGTATTCAATTTGATTTAATTAGGTATGTATTGTTTTTTAAATATTTAACACAACAACAATTTCAACAATTAAATTCGATTCCACTTTGTCAACAACAATTCACCAGTAACTAAACACCAAACTTGAAATTTCAACAATACAATTTCATTCCACTTATTATTTGTCATAAATTAGTTATATATTTATTTCAAGCATGGAAAATACACGAAAAACTTAACAACAATTTCAACAATTAAATTCGATTCCACTTTGTCAACAACAATTCACCAATAGGAAAACATCAAACTTGGAATTTCAACAATACAATTTGATTACACTTATTATTTGTGATAAATTAGTTATATATTTATTTTATTGTGTTTTTAAATATTACTTAATTGTAAATAATATATTGGAGAATATTTCAAGCATTGGAAATTCACCAATAAATCAACAACAAGTTTGCAATTCCAACAATTCAAATCGATTAACTTTATTCAACAACAATGCACTAAAAACTCAACAACAAACTTGGTATTTAAACAATGCATTGAATTCAACAACAATTCACCAATAACTTAACCACAAACGACGAATTTCAACAAAACAATTGCTTTAAATTAAAAACAAATATGTAAAAGTAGTCCTTATGCAAGCATTCCAAGAATCCCGTTTTAAATTCAATCCCGGCGAACCCAAAGTGGAAAACAACTCACATTTCATTCAATTAGCTGTGATCAAGGAAATTTGATAGTTAAAGGCATATTAAATACCAATGCCATTCCTTTTTTTCAAGACTTTTTTCTTCCTTTTTTTTTATATTTTCCCCCCATATCGGGTGGCAAAAAGGTCAACTTTCCTTCTAGATAACGTTTTTGCGCAGGCTGAAATATGAAAATAACGGGCACTTGCAGGGGAAAGCCTCTTTAAAAATTTAACAAGAAAATGTGCCGCGACCTTTTTCCTTACTCACTATATATACATATATAATATATATAATTTTTTCCTTTCGCATTTTGCCAATGGAAACCCGAAAAGGCAGACTGTCAGACAGACAGAAGGAGAGGGACTTGGTATATTGATATCCGTTAGTCATGCAAGGCCCTGAGAAAAGAATGGAAAATCAAGAAAATAAAAGAAAAAAGAAAACAGAAAAAAAGAAAAGCAAAGAAAGGAAAATAAAAGAAAAGAGAGCAATGTAGCAAAGGCAGAATGCTAAAAGGTAAAGTGCAATCGAACATTTTGTTAATATACTTTATGAGTTTTCGCCCTGACGACGACGTGTTGCCGGCAAACAAAAAAAAAGAAAAAAAAAACGGGAATGGCTAAAGTAACAGAATAAGAGAATCAGCGTTAGCCAGGGGGGAAGGAGATACGAAATTTTTGCCTATTTTCCATAGGGACACTATTTGAATACCCTTTGTAGTTGTGGGTCTTAGGCAGTGAACTCAAAAAGCGAGAATTTAGATAAATAAATAAACAATAATTTAAAAGTACTCACATGCCTGAATTGTAAGGGTTCAAAAATATTTATTTTCTGGTTATAAATCTATTAGCACACAGCTCAATCATAATAAAAATAAAAAAGTCAAAAAGAACTCAATTAGAAACAATTTCCATTTCAACAATGACTCAATCAACAGCTTAATCATTTTTAATTAATTTTTTACTCGGCAAATCATTGAACACAATGAACAACAAGCTGAGTGAAGCACTGTGCACCATTTTATTATTAATAAATTTGTTATAGGTCATTTAGGGAATACATTTAAGAGCTGATAATTTTAGATAACAAGAAATATAGTTTTGTATTTTTATTTATATATTTATATTATGTTGAGCTGGAAATGAATTTAATTTAATTTTATATATAAGAAATAACGTATTCTTAAATCATGAATTCTTTATAGGTTGTTATGAAACACAAAAATTGTTAAACAAAATCGTTAAAATATAGTATTAAAAATAAACAAAATAATTTATTTTACAAACTTCAAGACTATATTAGAAATGTACATCGTAGAAAAAAGTTTTATATGATATATGTACAAAAATATCGATATATAGATATATAGATCAATATCGAAAATATCGTTAATCGATTTATGATATATGGATATTTAAATTATTAAAATATATTGTACTTAACGTTAAAATATCGATATAATAGAAAAAAAAATGGAAATATATTATTGTTAATTTATTTGTAAATTTTCCGATTATATGGGTCGATGTATCGATTTATCGCCCATATATTGCAACGTTAAAAAGACATTTATACTTTTACTTAAGATCATATATCGATACCTTATCGATACTAGTTAATTGTTATTAATTCCTTATCTTAATGTATTATTCTCTTTTTTATATTTACAGGTAACTTTTCACTTGAAATATAGCCCTGAAGAAGGGCATCCAATGGAAGATTTATCCTGGTTCGGTATGTTGATCAAACTCAGTTTCTGACTGACAGGCGTCCTTATTGATGTGACCTGCCCTACCCCTGGCCCCGTGACCCTCCTTTCCCCCCTGCTATTCTATATGGGATATTCCATTTTTCTTATTCTTTTCTCTCTCGTTTTTTCCGTCTTTCTTTTTGTATTTTTTTTTTGCATTCACCTGAGGGCTCAGAGACTTTTTGGCCCCAAGTGATTTGCGTTGACTTGAAGCTGGGAAAAATAAGGGAAAAGAGTGAAAGAAGAGTGGGAAATAGCAACAAGCGAACGGGCCGGGCGGTGTATTTCCTCTTATTTTTTATTTATTTATTTATTTATTTCGTCCTTCGATTCCATTTTGGGCTTTATGTTAATGGCGAATGCAAGAAGAGCAACAGCGGACCGCAAAGGGTTCGAATGGAAAAAATAGGAAAATTCAGCATTGTTATTTGGGGAATTGAAAGTAAATAACAAATGGATGGATGGATGGATGGCTGGATGGTTGGATGATGGGAAAAGGGTTGGAAAACTTTGCGAAGCGAATACGCCTCCCATTGCCTTCTAGTGTTAATTGGTCATGCGATATGTCCTTTGGGGCACACACACACACACATATGTATATCCTTGGAATATGCATAATTTGGCTGGAAATGCTTTGGTGTGTGGGGGAGAGGGCCTTCGGCAGCTTTGGCAGAGCCTGCGACTTGCATTTCGTGTCAATGGATTTTCCTTTTTGCAGCCATCCCATTTTCATGCTGCACAAATCAACGGATATTGTGCACTGACAATTTCCGCCCTTTTCTCTGTGCAGTCGGGGAAAATTTCAAAAACACGCCCAGCAAAACTTTTCATACAAAGTGACAGCATTTCCGACTCCTTCTGCTCATTTTCCATTTGCCACACTGCGACAAAAAAAGTGGGGAAGTGTCCATCTTGAATAATGAATAAACAAAAGCACGCAGAGATTTTATTTAAATATTTCACACTGATTTTTATTAGTATAAATATGAACTAAAATATATAATAAGCTGAAAATAAAATAAATTAAAAGTTCATAAATTTGTGAGACTGAAAAATGTTTTCTTTTAACCAAATTTACTTTTGGAAGATGATCAGATATTATGCAAATTTCTTCTAGTGCACCCATACAATCCGGAGCACTCACAGGACTCACAGGACCCCACCGACGGGGCCCGGGGGCGTTGAATGTCAAGCGTGAATTGCGGGCGTGGCCGTGTCATGGGCATGTCTATCTGTTAGCCTCCCCTCAAGAAAAGTGGGCCACAGAGCAACTTGTGCATAATGAAGAATGAAGCTGCGAGTTGAGTGGCGGGAAAAGCGGTTGGGCAAAAAGCGGGGGAAAAATGGCCTGAAGAGGGGGGTGCTAGCCTGGTGAAACATCGCTAATTGCAATGAAAACACTTGTTGGCTGCCTCAAAAGGTAGCAGCGGTAAATTGTACATGCAACTATTCAACGCAAGGAAAAGCATCCAGAAAATGAGTGACAACGCAGCCAACGCAAAGTTTCAACTTAAAGATTCAGTTGCTGGAGATTGATTTCCCTCAGCCAGAGAGAGCTTGAAAACTTTCTTTTGAATTCACAATCAACTTGAGTTGGCTAATGTAAAAACCCCTCGCTAAAATGATGGCTATGAAACTGCTAATTTAAAGAATTAAATTCTCTGGTTTCCTTGCTATTTATAATATTAATATTAAATACAAAAAAATATGTGTATATGTAGTTTTACCCCCCAATCAAAGTCATAAACAATTAATTTCTAATGAGCAAAACTTTTCTGGTCCTGGAAAGTTTAAGTTTTCCACGCCAGATGCGAACCTTTCAGGATGCTGGCTAGAGATTGATTTCCTTCAAGTGGAAAGTTTAAAAGTTTTCTTTAGCTTTGGCATAATAAACTACAGGTTCAATAAACGGTTGAATGGAAGTTTTTCTTATGAATGTGCATATACATTTTTTTATGGAGATTTTTAATGGTTTCTGTCCTTAATTAATTGGTGAAACTACAAATAGTTTTTTGTTTTATTTATTTTAAAATGTTCAATGTTATTTATAAATGCGTATTAGGAAGACAACAAACCCGATATTATATATCGATAAAAATATCTAGAATAATAGTCGATTGAAAATATCGTTAAGTTTGATTTATCGATATTTTAAATATAGAAAAATATCGCGTTTAATGTGAAAATATAGATATTATCGATAATATTTAACAAATACTCGTAGATGTTATATTATTTATTAGCCGATTGTACTTTTAAAATCTTGAAGACTAGATTTTTGTTATATTTTTAGTTAAACTATGCTTAGACTCTTATTTGACACAGTTCGATATATCAAAAATAATATAGATCTATCGCACTGTAAAAAAGTATCGATGTATCGATTTATCGATATTAGCTCTCGCATGAAATATCGAGGCTATGTCGATATTTTCTACCTTTCTTATTGCTAACGGCAGCTTATAGGTTAACAAGCTATTTAAGAACTCAAAAAATATAATACTTTCAAGGGATAAATACGCTTTTATAAACTAAGAGAAGCTAAGCTGTAATTTTGTAAATAAATACTATATTCAAATGCCAACAAAGCAGCTCATTGTTCAGCAATAAAGATACCTAAGTATCTTTCACATCTTTCCCTGCTGACTTATCAAGACACAACAATTGAAACAGAAACAGGATTATCTCTGCTTAAATTGGGAGAAGTTTCTTTGAAATCCGACTTTCGAATCAATCCGCTTGGCATTGTCGTCTAGTGGGTGCAAAACCCCCTTAACCCTCCAATACCGCCCTCTGATACTCCGATTTCATCACCGAAAGCCATTTTCCTATTCAACGCATCTGTGGACTGTGCACTTCAATTTGCATTTTCATTGCTGTATCAATGGGTGGAAAAGTGTGTGGGCAAAAGGAAAATCGAGAATGCGTTCTAATCTCAATTAAATCAATTGCGTTGTCAACACACACACACACACACAAACTCGCACATATGTACATACATATTATACATGTAAGTATGTATGTGTATAGATACTGGAATTTGCAGTGAAAGCGAACCGAAGCGAAGCTCATTACATGGAAAATTGACTGACGAATTGAAGCCCTTGTCCGGGGTAAAATTACACCAAAAGCCCCAGAGTTTAGAAAGCAAAAAAAATAGTAAAGAATATAATAAAATAGAAATAAAAGGGAATGGGAAAATTAACATTTGTACATGTGAACATCTCCCATCAGACATATCAATAGAGCAGCCCCATCCACCAATCTGGAAAATAAAACGAGAGGATAAAGCTAGTTGTATATTACACTTCCTGTGGCGCAGATGCACAGGACTCTGCTTTTGGGGTCCTTTTAGCATTTAAAACAATACAATTTTAAGTTTTTTAAGCGAGAGAGAGAATGTGTATTTTTTGAATATATTTTTTACAGTAAGTAATAACTCGTTTCCTGGGGCTTTATTTATCTGTATCTTTATTCAAAAAAGTAAATTCATTGAAAGGATTTAAATATTTAACTAAATTCCAGTTAAAGAACAACCTTAAGGTTTTAGGAAAACCTTATTTTATAAGCTACATTAATTTCTTAAACAAATTCCTAATTGGCTTATGTATATAAAATATCGACAATCTTCTCTGAGCCGCAAATCGTTCTTGTTGCCGCCAGCAGCAGCAGCAGCAGCAGCAGCAGAGCCAAGCCCTAAGAGTATTATCATCTTCGACGTCTGCAAAATGAGATACTTTATAGGCTGGGAAAACGAGGAAAAAGCCCCAAGACTCCGAGGGAAAATTCTCGTTTTAGGTGGAGGCTTTCCGTTTGACGACTTAACAGCTCCCCGGTTGGCAATAAACGAAATTTTAATGCCGGCCAAAGTAGCCAAAGTAGGCAAAGTATCTAAAGTAGCCAAGAGTGGCCGGCAGTTACAGTTCCAGTTCCAGTTCCAGTTCGAAATTAGACTTTCAGATACAATATGATAAGCCTTTCGAGGCGGCAGCAAAAAGATTACACTGGCCAACAGGGAAAGTGTACGGGAATTGAGGCTTACGCAAAACAGTGAGATCTGTCGGAGTAATCTTTAATTTAAGATACAGAATTAATGGGGATTTATGGATACTTTAACTATTTATATATTTTTTTTAATATATGTAAATATTTGTTTTATTTTATCATTTATCTACTTATCGATTTATCTACATTAATCAATTTATTATTTTTTTCCTTTGATATTATATTGCGAATTCAGTAACGCTCAGTAAATATTTATTTTTATCGATTTACCTATAAAAATCGAATATTATCGAGGCAATTTAATCGATATTTTTATCGATATTTCTGCTATTTCTGCAATTTTTCTTTTTAAATTACTAGTCGATTTACCTATGTATATTAATCAATTTACAATTAAATATTTTAAATATAATCGATGCAATTTAATCGATATAAATATCGATATTTCCATTAATTATGCAAAGTAAACCTTATTCACATTCCATCGACCTTTATACATTTTTCAATATCTTTAACTTGGCCGCCAAGTGTTATTTGTTTTGGTCTTGGGGACGGACAAGATTTCCACGTCCGCCTCCATTTGTGCGCGGGCTCAAAGGGAATTTTCTATCAGTTGGGTTGGGCTAGAACAATAGTCCACGGGTCCTGTAATCGATACGTGTGTATATGTATATCCCTGTGTATGATGTACATATACACATACATATACGCACAGTTGAACGCGTGTGTGCGGCATTAAAAAACACAATAACAGCCATAAAGCAGCGGGAGAATGGCTATGAAAGGGGCAATCGAGTGGCAAAGAGCAAACACAACTGGGCGATAAATAAAAAACGCCAAACGGCCAAAGAAAATTCTATTCGAGACTTGTGGGCAAATATGTTGAGAATGCCTCGCCTCGCCTTGCCTTGCCATGCCTTGCCTCGCCTCTTACTGGCCGGGCCGCCATGTCGTATACGTATTTTAAATACGTATACGCCTAGCGGGTGACTAAAAATAGTGTCAAGCTACATCTAAAGGATATTAAATAGGGGGAGGCTTGCTTAAGCTTGGCGCTTGTGAAGGGATTCAATATTTGTTTCTTTGGCTTTCGATTCCCTAAAAATTGGCAAAAGGAAAGATAAATCAATTTAAAATATATGGAATTAATAAGGGACTTCAAAACGTTTCCTAAATGTGTAGATTTAATTCCTTGTGGCTCTGGCAAGAGCTCTTAATTTGAAGTCTTTCGATATAATGTCTTATTTTGTCAGCTATTCTAAAAAAAGAAATCAGAAATTTATGAAACGCACAATGTCTGGAATCATCTGCTGCCAAAACACATAATATTCTTTGTATATGAGATCGCTTTGCCCGGAAAGATAAACACTTTTTTTGAGAAATTTTCCATTAATTTTTCGTTTTGACGTTTCTCCTCATCTATCTATGTGCCTTTCCTCTGTTTTCTCTCCTACCCTCCCCCTCTTCTATTTTCTTTCCCAATCCAGAAACATAAAATACTGAAATTTAGGGCTGCGTTTGGATATTTCTTCAAGTTTAGCTGTTTGGCTTTTGACATGGCCAGATGGTTTCATCGAGTTGTGGGCCAAGGTCAACAGACTGTAACGTAACCCACCCACCACCATCCCCACTCTTGCCCACCCCCCGCCATCAGGCTTTTTGTTTTCTGAATTTTCTAGTGGAATTGTTCAAGTTTTATGGACATGCATTACAATTGTATCTCGGTATCTTATCAGAAAAGAAACAAAAAGGGAATTATGGGATGCAGAGAAAACAATTTCGTTGGACAATAGGCATATGACATTTATTGTTATTTTAAATGGGAGAGGAAAGTTTACCCTTTCATTTATATTTTTATTATGTTAGTATTTTTCTTTTAATTTATAAATACTCTTTAATTCGATATGATGAATTATTGAAACCATGAATAATAAAGCCTTTGGTTTATTGTGGAATTTAAAAGTCCTTCGTCCTGGCAGTCGCCCTTACTTAACCTTTTTCAACTATTTCCCCTTTTTCAGTGCTGAAATGCCTCGTTTTCCCCCTTTTTACCTTTTTGCCTTATATTATTTGTAATACGCGCCTATCTTTTTTATGGATCTGTGACGTCATCATCATTATCAACGCCATCATGATCGGTCCCTACCATATATATATATATACATATATATCTGTGCTGGTTTATTTTCATTACGTTAATTCATTTGTAAATATTTTCCTTAACTTTTTGCCAGGCTTTGGCTCCGGCTCCGGCTCCGGCTCTTGCTCTCTCTTACTCTTGCTTTTCCTTGTTTATTTACCGATTTTCCATGTTTCACCCACTCTCTGTCCGGGTGGAAATTGGTAGGCGTTAAGGGGGTGTGGGGGCGTGGCTCATGCCTTTGAATAAGCCAGGCGAACGCTCAATTTCATTTATTTTGTTGTCATTCATCGCACAGTGGGAGACGGAGACAGAGTCCAAGAGACTTTGGTGATGAAAATCCCATTGAATGGAGACGAGACAGAAATAAAGAAATGGAAAACCTGGGGGGCGAGGGGATTTTCATTGAGAAAATCATATAATTGCCATTGGGCAAGTATCGCAGCGGGTGAAACAAGGGAGCCAGCCAGCCAGGCAAACCCCCCCACTGTCACCAATCAAAGAACGTGAGTGATTCTGCAACTGGCACAATGGAGATTTTGTCACCATAACAATTTATATGGGTTGGACGAAGACAAAGGGAAGCCTTATTTATATGCCCTGAATAAAGGGTAAACACCTGTAGATCCCTTGCTGATTTTCTTTATTAAATATACATATAAATAGCAGCATTTTATAAATATGTAGATTTTAACAAGGAGGACTTATTGTGTAAGCTATGTTTAATTTAATTTTGAAGAACTACGACAACCAGGTTGCTTTACTTATAAACTTAAAGTAGAGTTACTTGAATTTTATTTATTAATAATTGTCATATTAATTATTATGCATTATTAATGATTCATGCTTATAATATCTCTATTTGGTTCTTGAATCCATGATAATTCTGGGATAAATCTAAGCTAAATATTATACATATATATTTAATAGTATTTTCTTTTATTAAAATTATGTTTATTTGGCCCACTGTTTTGTGTTAGTTTTGGTTTTTTGTGTTCTTTGTTTTTTCGGTTTCTATTTTCATTTGTATCTGTTTTTTTTTTGCGGTTTGTGTGCTTTACGTATTTGCATGCCACATCGAACTCTGACCCTGTCAGAGTTGCCTTACTTCCTTATTCCTTCAATATGGCTGATTGCCTTAACCCTTCGTTGGCCCTGTTAGTTAGGTCTCGATGGCAAATTGCAATTGATGAATAAACGATGAGCGGCGGGTCATTAATTGCTTTTTTTTCTCGCTCTCTTTTTTTTGTTGGTTCAGTGAAATGAAATTAACGTGCATTAAGTGCAGACTAAGGCGTTCATTAAGTGCGGTGGATTGTATGTCGGTAGGTGTGACCCTGATTTATGCAAATTGCCCAGGTCGCGAGTTAGTTTTCGACTTTTTTTCTTTCCTTTTTCTTTTCCCCCCACTTACCGCATTTTGCACCATTATTCGCATTAGTTTTGTGCTGATGACGTCAGTGGAGATGAGAGGGTGAGAGAGCACAAACAATGACGAAAACGAATTTATCGCATTTAATTTGCATGTAAATTTGTGCAGGCAACTGCGCTTTTGTCTTCTCCACTGAGTGCCCAGATAAGTATGCAGCGGTTTATTTTTCTCTGTCCAAAGTCGCGATGAAAAATGCACAGAAAATGTAGCATTTTACGCTGGGAAAAATCATCGTGAAGTTGAAGGAGGGAATATGTACCCTGTAGTAAGAGTTCAAGTAGATACTGAACAATTGGGGAAAATAATTATTAACAATTTAGTAAGCCAATATATTTATATTTTAGGTTATATAACAAAACTTAAAACATGATTGTATAAAAAAAATAAATGTACGATTTCTACTTATAATTTCTCAAGCTTTGACATGATTTAAATAGATAAATATAATTTAATTTTTAGTAAAAAAATATGACAAAATAAAATTTACTAAAAATTAAATTATACATATATGGGAGTATGTGTTGTGATTTTTTTTGTACTAAAAATTAAATTATATATATATTTTTACTTAAAATTAATATAGTTGATTTCCAAGGCAAAAAAATCTTAGGTAAATCCCAACAGTGGCCATTATAAATGACAAGCTAACCAGTTGCATTTATAAAGAAATTTCCCAAGAATGTCTGGAACCCAGCACTTGGCCATTGCCTTTGTCTTGACTGGGTTTTTGCCTTCCCTTGCCTCTGTTTGTTATGGCAAGAAGGGATAGGCAAGGCGGCTGCTAAGATGGCCTAGAAGTAGGTGCAAAAGGAGTTAGAGAGCCAGAGAGAGAGAGAGTGAGTGCTATTTATTTGCTACTTCATTATAGCAGCACAAGGTGGCCCAAGGACGGCCAACTTCAAGCTGGGTAACTGGCAGCTGTAAAATTAATTTGAAATGTGGCGGACAACGGGGTATAAGTGAGGCGGCGGTGAGGTGAGGGTAAGTCGGCGCTGTTTTTGCGGCAAACGAGGAATTTTGCATTAAGTATTTAAAAGAAAATTTTTTAAGCAGATTCCGAACGTCTTTGGTCCCCAGCTGGGCTCGAAGCAGAGCAGAGTCTATAAAATGCAAAAAGCGGCTTAAGCCTCGATAAATATTCAAGTGCCAAAAAAAAAACAAGAAGCAAATTCAGGGAGAAATGCTAACCGAATAAATATGAAAATTGCTGGCTGAAAAATTCAGGGGGCATCGGGGAAATTCGTTTTTCTTGTTCGTGAGCATCAAGCAGGGATTATAATGTCATTAGATCATCACAAGTATTTTGCATTTTGAAACTTTCAATATATTTAAAGTGTTTTAGGTTATTTAAACGCTTTTAAGACGTTACAGAAATTAGCTTTCATCTTTTAAATCCAAACTCAAGGCAGAAAAATAAGGGAAAGTAAGCATTTTTCATAAATATTTCAAGGAAATATAATTCATTTTCTTGTTAGCACTTAGTTTATCCTTTTTTCTTTTTTAATTAGAGCAAAGAAACTGAAACGAAGGCGGCAACTAATTAACAGGTTGGCAGGATAATGTTTAAAGGCAACGTAGTCTGTCGTATACTTAATATGTTGCGCATACGACACGTGGGCTGCCTGTTATCCCAGAAAACAAAACAAAAAAAAAACACGAAAAATATTAATAAATTAATTCTTGGCAGCTGAGCGAGAAAGAGGAGCAAAATCCACACACACACACACACACACTGACAAAGGACTTCAGTATCCTTTTGTCGCCTTTGTTCCAAGCTAACCAACAACAACAACAACAAATAAAAAAGGCGACAGCAACAAGCACAAACCTGCCCATCACTAAAAATAACAATTTCCGCTCTAATAAACATTTCCGCTTCGTGAAATTTAACATTTTACAATAAATTAAGTGAGAAGGCATACAGATAATAATATATATATATATGTATGTATATATATAGCAAGCAGAGTTGGCTTTAGCCACATCCCTCTGGCCTATCTGTTGGTACAACTTTCTTATCTATGGAATACCCGGTTTCTGGTTCTTTTGAGAATTTTTAAATGATTTTAATTTGACTTTGGCCTTCCAAGTCTTTTAAAATAAAGACCAGCTTAGGCTTAGAGCTTGAAACCCTTCTAGGACTCCCTGAAGTTACCCCTTTCCTTCCCTAGCTGCAGCCTTCTTTTTTTAGGCACAGTTTGAGTTCTTTTAATATTAAATTGAAGCAAGGCTAGCCTCAAAAAAAGAGAAGACATTAAATGAATTTATAAGCAAAGCAAAGCTTAATATATATAAGATAGTATATTTATAATGAATAAATTTTCCCATTTCTTAAAGGGAATATGATAAAAGGGAAATCCAAGACAAGCTCAAGGAATCAAAGATATGTCTTAATTACCATAACCATTATTATTTGCTTTTAATATTTCATTCAATATTTAAAAATCATACAATTTTATTAGCTTATTTTTCAAATAAATAAGTATCACAGAATAAAAAGTAATATTACAATTTTTAAATCACTTCCTTATCTACTTCTATTATTATTTATTGTCTTATCAGGCAAAGTTGTGACCTTTCAGTTCTCTAAACATTTTTCAGACATTTATGGCAACCGAAAAAAGTTTGTTGTTTGGAAAGCAAAAAAAAATTGCGTTGATATCTTGAACCAAATTAATTAATCCAACTTCAGCAATAAAAAGGACAAAAAAAGGGACTCCCGTCCCTTCGTTCAGTTGGCTGGAAAAATCAATGGCAATTACCTACCACTCCTACCATGCAAAAGGGACACGCATCCCGAATGGGGAAGAAGGCCCAAGAAAATTAACATTTAACTTTAAGCATTTTGTTTCCATTTCATTTGGTTGCGTGTACTCTACGCTCTCTCTTTCTATCTCTCTCTGTCGTTTGTTTCGCTTTGAATTTTCAACAAATTTGGCACTTAATGCTGCCACGTGACTTTCGATTGAGGTGCGAAAAAGAGGACAGGACACCAGCGTGCCGCAACAGAGACGACGGCAGGCAAAATTCGAGAACTGTCACGTACTTGTTAAATTAAAAACGATTACTTACTCAAAAAACTCGCTTGGCGCTGCACTTAATTTAAATCGTTATTGTTATTATTTCTATATAAAGTCAGTCCGCGAACTGGATTCGCTGCGCTGTGGGGCGGCCCCTACGGCCGGGCCACTGTGTTTTCAATTAAAAGGATATGCGCCCAGGATTTCTGTCGGGAGCACACACACACACACACAAATGGCGGGCTTGGGGATTCAGGATTCACTTGCGTGCCGCTGACAGAAAAATGAATACACATAAACATATATATACTATATATATATATATTTAAAAAACAAAAAACACACATAAGAAACAATGAGAAAGCGCACAAACCAAGGCGCTCGCCTCTCGAGCCTTAAAGTGAAAGCAAAAAATAAATTAAATGAAAACGGAAAATAAGAAAATAAGGAAAAGCAAAAAAAAAACATGCAAAAGTTACCAAGAAAAACAAAGCGATTTGAAGGCATAATTCGGTATAAAAGGAAATTAAGCGCCGCAACTGAAAACGATGGCAGCGCCAAGTCAAAGACAAAGAAAAATAATCGCAGTTTTTAGATTGTTTTAGCCACAGCAAATTGCTTTGTTTTTCATGTTTATTTCAAGAACATTTACGGAGAAACGTGTGCATAACATTTTTAAGCTCATTTTAAAAGAGAAAAACCACCGGAGAAAAGTGTCTTAATTTAATGAAAGAAAGAGGTTCTTAAGACTTAATATCTATACTTTACGGAACTATATTTAATACTTTTGTTCGAACTAGGGATGCACATCCACAGGATAAGTCGAATATTATTAATCGATAAAAGTATCGCGCTTAATGTCATATCGAAAATATCGAAGTTTGATATATCGAAATAATAAATTACTCAAAATGTCGCATTTAATTTCAAAATATGGATAATATAAAACAAATATATGAAACTTATAGTTAATTTATTTATTATTTTTTAGCTACTATATTTAACACATTCTTAAATTTTAATTTTTGATTAGTTTTTTTATATTTTTCGCACCAATAATAGTATAAAACCAAGCCTAGGCTTTTCTTTAACAAAGGTCCATGTATTAAACAGAATATCGATTTATTGCGCATATATCGCAACGTTAAACTATCGATGTGTATATCGGTCCCCGCGTTAAATTTTGATACAGTACAAATATATCGATATTTATTGCCATCCCTAGACAGCACCTCCAGGTAAATGAAAACATTTAAATAAATTAAGGCCTACCCCTTTCGGTAATTGAGTTACTCAAGTTGTAAACTTTAACAAACCCAAAACTGCTACAAGATTTGGCCTAAATTAAATACTCACTTAGACTTAATACATATATAATTATATATATATATATCTCTATATAGATTTACTTTGAACCCAAACCCCTGTGCAAAAACTTTGTGAAACAACCGAAACGAAACCGAAACGAAACTTTCATTTAAAATCTCGCCTTTGATTAAGATTGTAATCAGCTAGGCAGCTGATTATTAGGGATTTTCCTGGGCTGGGGCCCAAGGAGAAAAGAAGAAAAGTGAAAAGAGGGTAAAAGTGAAAGGGTTTTCGAGGCTTGCGGCTTGAGGATTTCGATGGAGCCTCGGGACTTTGTTCCACACACATCCGAAATCGCATGACAAACCACAATTTTTATTACGGGAAGCGGAAAAACTTAATGCCGTGTAGTATACTTTTCATTTACGTTTTGGGTGGGGGTAGGATGGTGGGGTGGTGGGGTGGTGGATTTCGTTTCGCAATGACGTCACAGTGGCGGCATTGAAGAACCTTCATCCCATCCATAAATAGCAAATATACAAACCGAAACGAAAGCGAAATAATAATAACGTAATAAATGAAAATGAAAATGAAAATGAAAGTTTTTCCCCCGCGTTTTTGTTTTGTAAACAGTTTTTCTATAATTTTCTTTTCTAGTTTTTATGTTTACACATATAGCAACTACATCATATTTAAATATATATATATGCCAGTATATATATTATATATATGTGCGCATGTAGCTTGACCTTGGCCAAGTGACTTGAAAGTGAAACCTGATTGTTGACAAGCGTGAAATTGAACAGGGTCTTATGGGGTTGTGATTGGAAAAGAAAAAAAAAATGCCTTGAAGGTTTCTATTTACTCGCCTTGGTGTACTGATTGCGAGTGATTTATTTATTTTCCAGGCCATACCTAGTTATTTCATCTTTGTTTGGGGGGTTAAAATGGAATTAAATGTGTTAAATGACACCAAATATTTATGGAGTAGTTTTTTAAGCTTTTAGTTTAAGGATTAAAGGGATTATATACTAACGAAATTTATTCTAGGGTGGTTTTTCCACATATTTCTGGTTTTCTTTCCTTGCATTCACCACTCATAAAAACTCCCCTAAAAGACTTAACAAATTATTATTTTAATTCCCCCTGAACATCGATACATTTCGATTTGTTTGAGTTTGCCAACAAACAATATCGCTTGTATCGTATTAATCGCATTATGGCATATGCATTTTATTTATTTATTATCGCCGTTCATTGAGCGAAATGAGCTTTTGCCGCACGAATGCATCCCAATGTCAGTGCTGCGGTCAGCCGAGCTGTCATTAATTTTCAATTTCTACTTGTTACGCGGCGGCGATGGCGACAATTAAATGTTGACATTCGAGTGCATCATTTGTCAAGACGCGGTTTAACCCCGCCAGCTCGCCCTTCGCATTTGGTGGCGCCCTAGTCATGGGTTAATCAGTCGCCGCCACGTTCAAATTTCATTTAGTTAATTCAATTCCAGGCACCATGACTGCCGTTCCTCCTGACCCTCCTGTTAACCCCGTTCCGAAGTCACGTCCTCCATGGGAATGCAAAA
>JAEIIU010045276.1:0-14949 GCA_018874675.1 Drosophila baimaii | reverse complement strand
GCTAGCAGGGAAACGTGACTGAAACTGGGCGAGAGAGTGGACTCTTCTGGGGGTTGACTTTTTGCGGGCTGTCTGCAAGCATTCATCGATTGTGGGTATAAAAAGCAGGTATTTCAGACTTAAGTTGCAAAAAAAAAGCACATAAACCGGGGAGCATTATACAGAAAATTCTAATAAAAACAAACAATAGGTTAGGGATGGCAAGAAACATCAATAAATCGATATTGTATCGATATTTGACGTGTAGGGCGATATATAAATAGATATTTTAACGTTGCGATATATACATATTCTGTTTGTATATGTCTAACTGTGCTGAGGAAGGTCCTAAGCTTAGTTTGAGATATTATTTAATTAATTAATTAATTAATTAAAATAAAAAAAATTAATTTATTTATAAAAAAACTAATAACAAATATTGTTTTCAAAATATTTTGGGTACAGCCCGTTCAAATGGGCAAATAAATTGAGTAACTATTATCGATATCTTAACATTGAGTGCGATATTTAACGATATTTAAATTTTCGATATATTTTCGATAACAATATTTTAAATATAAAATTAAGTGCG
This sequence comes from Drosophila baimaii, assembly GCA_018874675.1. Lineage (NCBI taxonomy): Eukaryota > Metazoa > Arthropoda > Insecta > Diptera > Drosophilidae > Drosophila > Drosophila baimaii. The sequence continues at coordinate 14,378 of JAEIIU010045276.1, read as the reverse complement.
ATATTTTTGTTGATAAAACATATTGATAAAACCTTTTCCTGTCTGTATTTGTATATCTTTACAATAGGTACAATAATGACAAATTAAACGGTTAACATATATTAAAAAATGTATCTGTTGTAAGCTAGTTTTATTTATTTTAAATAAACAAATTAAAATGCTTATGAAGTACGTAAAAATAATTATGGAAATAGAATGTTTAACTAGACAAACAATTGATAGAAATATATATTCATAGATAAAAGGAGAAACCTGCTGCAAATTCTAAAATAACTTCTACTCAAACTTTAATAACATAATTTCTTTCTGTTGATTTCCACTGATTTTTATAAATTAAAATATTAGCCTCAACCTAATTATATAATTAGCTCATAATAACCCTAGAAGGCACCTTACATTCTTGCCAACATTTCACAAATTTGGCAACACAAAATGCTCTAAATATTTTATGTTCTGTAAGCATCACCGCCTTTTTTCATCTTCGGTGGGCTTAAATATTTATGCCTGCATATATATTTTCTGGCCTGTCAGCATCCGCTGAATTGTTGATCTGCCGCTTTTCCTGGCATTTTCCTCTAGCACTTTTGTTGATTTCCCCCGCAGCCAAGATGCGATGCAAAATGCAAAAGTGAAACTGAATAATAATAATCCAGGGAAAATGGAATTGCCGCGATGCACAATGATGGAAAAGCAAGGGTTTTTCTAAGATGGCAAAAAAAGGGAAAAATAAAAATAAAAGGGAATTGTGCTGTGCTAAATCTCTTTTGACACTTTTTTCCACTGAATTGTTACTCTCTCTCCCTCCTCTCTCTTTCTCTTATTGGCCTGTCAGGAGCCCCTGTCTTGACTTTAACCCCCTCGGCACCTGAACACACACACCTCTGTGGCATGGGTTAAAAGCCTTATATAACCACATTACGCTCATGCAACGGGTTTCCTAAATAATTAATGCACACAAAAAGCAACAGGCCAGCCAGTGTCCAGATACTGCCAGTTAGCGATGACACAGTTATCGATAGTTTATTATCGTGTGGATTATAAGGTTTGTATCACTGTTGAAGATATTTTACTATTTTGAATATAGTCGCTTAAACAATGAATCGTACTTCCTAACGTGCAATGCAATGTTGAATTTATATTTTCTTTTCTATCGATTTTATCGATGTTTTAATAATTGACTTTATTTTGATTTTACAATTGTTAAAAATTCATGTTATTTCGTTATCTTGATAGTAATTTAATGACATTTGTATTCTTAGATACGCCGAGCAAAAAAACGTTGATGAAAAGCAAGAGTTTCGATAATTTATCGATATATCCAAAATGTAAAATGCTTAGTCATTAAATGGGACTTATATGCTTACAAAAGCCAAACCCAAGCTAATAAAAAGGTAACAAGATTACCAATAATTTATCGATATATCCAATAATTATAGGCATTGTTCCGATATTTTGTATATGTCATGAAATTGAATATTTTCACCGATATATCATATGGAATTTATCTTCTCTATGTCGGATCGAAGACCAGACCGCAGAATAAAGCCGTTGTCCAGTCCGGACCCCTCCACCAGCCCCAAGCCGGGTTTCCTTCCATTTTCCTCTGGTCCTTCCCCTCCTCGCCCCGCCCCCACATCTGTTGGTGGCTTAGTTTTGACCGCAGCCTTCATTCAACTGCTACTGACAGTTAATAGCCTCCGCCCCCGCCTTCCACTCTCTTTCATCACAAAAAAAGGACGAAAAAAGAATAAGTATGAGAGGGAGAGAGGGAGAAGCAGGAGAATCACATTGGCATGTGAAAATTATGAAAAAATATCCTTGGCAATTAGCCGCATTAAAATGCGTCATTAAAAATTTTTTAAGTGCCCATCATCAGCAGCTGAATTATGAATTATATTATATGTTATTATCACCACCCGCAGGCGCTTTTCTGTATTAAAATAATTATTCCTTTATTTATTTTCAGGTAAGCTTGGCAGCCCTGTGTGGTAGTGATTACAAAGAATCTGGCTTTCAACGTTTAAGCCACAGATAATGTATGTAAGTTATTATGGAAGAAAAAAAAAACATTTAAGGCTCAAAAGAGTTAACTTTCTGGTTTTTGAATAAGGCTTATAAAGTTGCTTGGCTTTTGGTAGGATTAAGACATGGAATCAATAGACTTTTACAAAAATATTCTCTAATATAAAAAACTCAGGATACAAATGGTATTTTAAAGTATTTTAAAGCCTTACATAGCCAGGAGTTTTTCCAGCAGGCAATCAATTAATGAGGATCCTTCGTGCTTCGCGAAATTAATTAATTTTGGCCATCCAGCCAAAGCCTGCCCCCACGCAGACACACACCTACCTCCACAAATATTCATTTTATTTGCGTTTGTTTTTTATCTCTATTCTTTTTGTTAGCCATTGGTCGTTAGGGGGCTGGAATAAAACAATGAAATGGCCACAGAAAAGTGTAAATCATATAACATCAATTTTCATTAGATCGTTGACAGGCGGATGGCCATTTTTCGGGGACTCTGGCAATTAAGCTGATTCGCCAAATCACCACCGGCGTTGTGTAAGGGGAGGCAAAAAAAAAGAGAATATTTTTTAGGAAACTTAAAGAATTCAAAATATATACTTATTATATGTAAAAATGAATAATAATATTATTTCACAATATTAGACAGTCTTATCCTGCGAAATTATATTATTTGAATACTTCAACTTTCAAAATTCGTAATATTAATAAGCATAAGATACATAACGCATTTTTGAAGACACCTGTCTTAACAATACCTCAGGAGAAACCACTTTAAAAGGAATTCTAGCCTTAAAACAATTTGTTAAATTAATTACTTTTGCCTCCGAAACCTTAGAAATGTAAAAAAAGGTATTTACAAATGGTGTTTTTCAAAATTTTTACATTTCTCCATGGCTTACGTTAACAATTATTTTTGCATGGCTCCCTCCCAAGACCACGACCCTGTCTTTCGAGTATTTTAGGTATATATATTTATATATACATATATATTTTTTTTTGTGCGGCTTTGGGTATATATTTTGTTTTGTCTTGTGCGAAGAGGCACAACAAAATTAATTGCATACAAATAGGCGTCAGCAGTTGGGTTCTAGGTAAATAAATTAGTTTTAGGGCGGCTGTTGGGAGTGCGGGAGACGTCGCAAAGGATGTATTGCTTTTCAGCGCGGAGAAAACTGGAAAATGGCAGTGGCAGGAGGGTGACAATGGCCATCAGGTGGGTGGTTTTTGTTTGTTGGTGGTAGCTAGCTGGTGGTGCTGGGTGGTGGTGGCGGCATATTCCTGGGCTTCCGGCACATGCTGAAAACGCGACAAGCAAACAAACAACAACTTAAAGCTTTAACGGAAGCAGCAGACTAAGGCTGCGTCGGAAAAGCGGGCGGGGAAAATGGGGTAGCCACAGTCACGACAGCAACACGCACTTGAAAAATCTTCTCAACCAGATGGGGTTTTTGGCAAAAGAATGTCATCAAACCCCGGAGTCAAACAGTGTCTTTAAATAATGATATTGATATGCGATATGCTCACAGGGGTTTATTTTCGAACGAAGAAAATTGGTTTTCTGGGGTCAAAAAAGTTGGTTATTTTAAAGTGTCATATATTTATGGATGTGTGAGTTGAAGGTATAACTTGCAGGGCAAATTGTGTGATATGCAAATAACTTTAAGAAAAGAGAAGTAAATAAATTTCAATAGGTAATAGAATAATAGAAGAATAAAATTAATTCTATACAAATCTTTGTAGCTTTAAAGAATACCTAGAAAATATCGATATATCGACACTGAAACGATATTTCAGGGAAGCATAAAAATCGATATGTTTACTTTGCCACATAAATATTTTGAACTGTGCCAAACTTCTTTCTACGCCAAAGTCGATATATAAATCGATTTTTAAACATTTCGATATATGAGCGAGATACCGATATTTTATTTTTCAAGATTTATTAAATTTAATTGGTAGAAAAAATAAATAAATAAAATATAATTTTTGCATATTTATTCACTATTATCGATTTTTACGATATTTAATATTAAATGCGATATTTTTCGATATTTCACATTTCGATAAATCAAAGATGACCGTATTTTCGATATGATAAGGCGAGTTTTTTCTGTTAATATTTATTATACGACATTTCCCATTTACATTTACATCCTTAATGTAGACTTTCTAGAGAAACTTCATAAAAAGAATGTTTTCTCCTTAACCTCGAGATGTGTCATAGTATTTGCTTTGATTAACTAAACTGATAGCTTGGCAAGCCAATTAGGTAGCACTCTAGTCTTCAGTTTCCATTCTCTCGACGCTTTTGTGCAATTTCCTAGTTTCGGGAAAATGCAGCAAAACTTTTGCCTTTTCCGCGCGCGCGTCATCACGCTTTAGAGCATTCGCGAGTTCGTTAAACTTTGTTCCGGAGTTTTCCGCCGGATTCCATGTCGAAAATGTGAGCGGCAGGATTAAAGAACAGCAACTGAAACTCAAATGTTGAAGCTGAAGCAAAAGCTGAAACTGAAATCCCATTCAAGAGAGAGAGAGAGAGAGAAGGAGAGAGAGAAATGGAAAAGCCAAGATGGAAAACTGTCGCCGTCATCTTTCGCCTCGCACTTTCCTCGCATTTTCCTCATTTATTTCATTCCATTTCAATTTCGCGCTCATTTCATGCATATGATTTTAATTTTAGCTAAACATATGTATGCGCGATACGCCCCCCATTTGCCGAGATTTTCCCGCCCTTCGGAGGCGTCGTTTCGCTCTTGGATTTTCCTTGGCTTGTAATTGAATTTGTTTTTGCCGGAGAAGTGAAAATGGAATTGCCAGCCCGGCAAATGGCTATATATCTGGCTCATACATCAGATGTACATACATATATTTATACATGTATATATATTTTGAGATATACATACATATATGCATATAGCACTGAGAAACATACGTAGAACTTGATATTTCAGAGAATTAATGTAGCGAGAATTAATATAAGCGGAGGTTTTGGGATGTATATATATTGACATAAGAAATCTGATATTAAATCATCATAAATTGAAATTTTAAATATCGAAATTTATTGCATTTTATGTTTAATTATCGATATTTTCGATAATATCGAAACTTATACCCACAAATAAAGTTTTTAAATTGTAATTAGTTCTTATAGTTTGTCCTAAAATAAGCTTAGGCTCTTATTTGGCACAGTTCGATATATTAAGCAGAATATCGATAAATAGCGCATTTATTGTCTCATTAAAATATCGATGTATATATCGGCATTTAAACAAAATATCGATATATAGAAATTATTGGTCATCCCAAGGCTTAAGTCACTTTTTGGTACTGTTTTTCGTTAATCAATCTTATATAAAAATCAACAGAAAAAATTATTTCTTCAAGTGCACATTTACTTATCCCCCGTACAATGAATGTACGTTTGTGTTCGGACATATGGACTCCGTGTGACAGCTGCCAAGCGGCAGGTGGACCCCTCAAGCCAGCCAGCCAACCAACCAGCCAAGTTGGAAGCCAACAAATCATAAATGCCATTACAAGGAACACTGAATGTGGCCGGGAGGAAATAGCAGTGGAAGTGGGTGAAAGTGGTGGTGGGAGGGAAAGGGAAAATTGAGCGAAATGGGGGGAGGGGGGAGGGGCGGGAGTATTGTCTGTTGTGGCAAACTGTTGCACAAAATTCCGTTGCACACTTTTGCGGCCAGCTCCCTGGGTGTTCGGCAAGCCCCGAAAGCGAAAGGCAAAAATAATTAGTTTGAAATGCGAATGTAAACCCAATAAAAAAAAACCATAAAAAGCTAACATAACTGAGCACTAGACGAAAACCTGGCGCTGAGCTAACAAAAACTTTGAAATTGTTTGTCGGCAATTCCATTTACTTGCAGACTTTTGGTAACTTTCCAGATAAACCATGTTTATTACCGAAATTGAGGTAAAAAGGCAGCAAAATATTTCACTTAATAATGTTGTAGTTATTTCACTTAATATTCATTTAGGTTAAGTGTAAAGATGTCTTTATTTGTTAAGGTTTTTATCATGAAATAAATTATATCTATTTCTATTTTAAAAAGTCAAATATTTTTGCTTGAAAACTAGTTTACCTTTTTTTGTAAACCAAAGTTTTTCCCTAGTTCTAGAAAACTTTTACATGCAAGACATATATCTAAATATTTAATTTATTATTTTAAACATCATTAAATAATAATTATGGGTTGCTTAATATTTTAAACAAAATTAAATCTGAGTCAGAGTGGCCTGGCATATTTATTAGATTTTTCAATAATAGATTTTAATTAACAGAAGATATTTCTATAATTTTGAAAGTATTTTTGGCAATGGACTTTAAATATACTGAAGAAGGCGTCACTAAAAAATGTATAGTTAACAAGTATAACTTAAATAAAGGTATCAAAAATTAAAATAAAATAAAAAGAGCTGAAGGCAGCATCTCTATATTTTTGTATTTTATTTAAGTCAATTTCCGCACATTTTAAATCCCACAAGAAACGCTTTTTCGGGTGCATTTTAGTTGTAGGACAGGACAGGACAACATCTTGAGAGCTGTTCCCCCTAGTTGAGCAGCCAGCAGGATAATCGAGCTTAGCCAGGAGCGAGGAGAATTTACGACTGTTGACAATGTGTGTACAAAAGTTGCGTCACTTTTTACTGCTGCTGCCCAGAAATGAAACGACGTGTGAAAGTTACTGACAGGGGAGATGGAAATGGGAAATGTGGAATGGAAATGGATGTGGAGGTGGAGATTGGGACTCCACATATACTATACTATACTTATATGAAGGGATGATTGGGATCCTCCCCCCCGGATGCGGGGGATGAGGGCTGAATTTATGTAGACGGCTTGGAAATTTACAACTATTTTTATGAAGCCAAGCGGGCGCTGTGTCCTTGGACACACACAACTTGAACAGCTTTACGATGGCAAACATACCCGAATATCCTGCGCGGAAACTGGAGCACACAATATACATATATACATACACGGGGAGAGAAAAAGATTACGAAATTGATTTTAAAATCAATCAAAGTGGCTCAGCGAGAAGTATTTTTATCCGGACTGACAATTTTATTAAAAGTTTAATAGGTGGGTCAGGGCTGCCAACTCGCTTGCGTGCTTGTGAGAGCGCTGCCAACCGAGTAAGTTTTCAAATTACGAAAAATGAAAAATTACTTCCTTTGCTGTTTGAATATCCAAACTGACTTTAAGCACGACAAACTTGAGCACATATATACCATACATATATAATACGTGTTAATATAGTGCAAATGTGGCTGTTTGTTTTATGAGTTACAAGTGAGTGTTTTAATGGAAAATACAAACATTTAAAAGTACTTTGAAGTCCATTAAAACCCTAACCATAGCAAACACTTTAATTGAATCAAAATACTTATTCTAAAAACCTTTTTAAAGGATTTAAAAATTCATTTACATTTTAAAGAAAGGTTTTTTTGGGACTTCCCACTCGATGTAAGCTTCTCTGATATATTTCATGAAATATCCTTTGATTTTTGCCTGTTCCCATGTTGCTAAAACGATTGGATTACCCTATAAAAAAAAGAGAAGCAATCCCCCAGAGAGCCACCGGCTCCCCCTCTTCCCACGGCAAATTTGGCAAATAAGTAAACACAAGCCAACGAATGTGGTTTTCTGGTATGGAAAGTGGTTTAAGGAGCTCAGAGAGGCACTCACTCAAACAAAGAATCATTTGTTTGCCCTCCGACGTTCCGGAAAAATTTGTACACAGTTAGACACGCATGCAAATGGCGAATTCGGCAGTTCGTCAAAATGAAGCCATTTGTATGCCCGGCCAGGCTCCGGCCACGGCCACGACTCTGGCTACACCATCTCCTCCATCTCCATCTCCATCTCCATTTTTATTTTCATTTTCCAACCCGCTTCAGCTGCTTTACCACCACACATGGACCACATGCACTTGGAGAAATTAAATAAAAGAAAAATATAACATTATTAAAGCATTACAAATAATTGAGACAACTATTCCTTCATCTTTAATAAATAAATAAATAAATGAAATAATTGAAAAATTCAAGTGGAAAAGATTTTGCACAAATATGGATTTTCTTTGTCATTATTGGGTGATGATTTTTGCCATTTGTAACGAAAGCATTCAAGGTTCATAATGAATTCATTAATTTTTAATCAATTTTGTTGCTATTTTATTTAAAATATTAATAAACAAAATACTTTTTAATGGTTTTTAGTTAATCTCACTTAGTCTCAAAGCTTAAGTTTAAAAGTTAATTATCAAATAGTTACATTAACAGTTCGATATAATAATTTGATAAAAATCTAAAATATCGTTAAGTTTAATATATCGAAATTTAAAAATCGAATAATATCGAATTTAATTTAATTTTATTATTATATTATATTATCGATAATATCCAACAAGTATCTGAAAATGTTTTTTAATGTCTTTTTTACCAACTATTTTGTAACATATTTAAACATTAAATTCTTAATAAGGTCTTCAGATATTAATTCAACAATAATTCGCTAAAAATTAAGTTAAGACTCAGATATATCAAACAAAATATCAATTTATCGTGCATATATTGCAATGTTAAAATATCGATTTAATACATATATCGGTCTTAGCTACAAATATCAATGGAGTATCCATATATCGATATCTATTGCCAGCCCTTTTTCAAAGATCTTTAATTACTTTTCAAGCCCCTTTTTTTTGCCTCACAGTTTTCTATAAATACTTATTTTAAAAACACAAATATAGTCTTAAATTGTATTGTTTTCTCCACGACTTAAAAATGTTATTTGGAGTGTGTGTTTTGCGTGTCTCGCACTCGCATGGCATACATATATTTTTATTCAGGATTTTCAGGACATTTGTGGCTGCCTCTGGTAGACAAGATCCAGCGACATCCTGATGAGCCCAAGTCAAACTCGAAACATGGCCATAATTTGCCTCATCAAAATGGGCAATTTGTGAGGCAAAATAACTGGAAATGGAGAACTGGAACTGGAGCACAACACCAAAGAGGAAATAATTTCTGTTGGCATTTTCTGTTTTTCTTTTTTTTTTTTCATAATGGTGTAGAGGGTGTGGCTTCCAGAGGGATTAGGGCATTAAGTAGATATATATATATATATATTCATATGTACTTATGTATGAATATGGCATGTCAAAGATAGTTTTTGGACTCAGAAACATAAAGTAAAGATATAAATGGACACAAAACTCATTAGCTAGCTTAAATTAAATCATAAAATCACACAGTAATAGTTATATATTTAATTTAGTTAAAAAGACGTACATAAAGGACTTTCGAAAATGTTTTCTTTATTTAAAACAATTTGAATTGGTTATTTATTTATTTATTTAAATTTCATAGATTTTTAGATTTGTCATCATTTTGATATCTTAACATTTCAGCAGCTTTTCAATTTTTCGTTACAAGTTAACCTTTTCGTTTTTGCATCCGCATTAATTAGTAAATCACCAATTCGTGGCGACCTATGACCTTTTTGCAGAAATATACATATATACCTTTTTATTGGGATTTTCCAATGACCATGAATATTTTGTACTACCTCGCACAACACAACACAAATGCATTAAGGCTTTGGCGTTGATAATGATGATGCATCCACTCCAAAATGTTTTCGATAATGCAGTCAGGCAATCCATCAATCCCTCAGTACTGCTGTCCGTGTCCGTGTCCGTCCAGCAGTTCCATCAAAATGCCGAATTGTTAGCAAAATCCCGGGGTCCCCGCCGAAAAACACACATCAGCAATTAAGTGCATAAGCCGCTTTAATTGTGTTTAGGGGGGAGGGTAAAGGGTGAAAGCGGGGAGGGGAAAGCACACAAAAAAAGCCACCACAATGCTCTTCATTTCGACCCAAAAACCTGGCAAGAGCAAAAATATGACCAGAAGAGAGCAGCAGCATCAGCAGCATCAGCTTGATCTATTAATAGAGGGTAGCATGGAGGCGGCATGGAGAAGGGGTTGAGTGGGTGAAGGGGCTATTGATTTTCAGCCAGTCACACACAAATGTGGCTTACCTGTAGTACACACAGGCACTGGAAAAAAGTTAAGTAATTTTAAGTGTATCATTGCATACTTTTGGGCAACTTTCTAAGCCATTTCGAATCGTCAAAGCTGTAAATTAGGAAAAATATTGCATTTAAAGATATATTTAATATATATTTATACTGAATATATATATTTAAAGTATATTTATATTTAAAATATATTTATATTTATTATAAATATTTAACAAATATTTATTCCAAAAATCAAAGAGGAACTATTTTTGTACATGACTTAAAGTGATTCAGTAAACTATTTAGAAACCCAATTATGACATTTTTAATATTATATTAAATGTATATATTTAAAAAACAAATTTCTCTTAATACAAAACTTTTTTTTTAAATATATTTATATTTATTATAAATATTTAATTAATATTTATTCCAAAAATCAAAGAGGAAGTAATTATGTTCATGGATTTAGTGATTCAGTAAACTATTTAGAAAGCCAAATATGACATTTTAAATATTAAATAAAATATATATATTTAAAAAACAAACTCTTCTTAATTCAAACAATTTTTTTAACTGCTTTTGCTTGGCAGAAAAACAAAAAAATGGCTTAAAGGAAGCAGGAAAATTTCCGCCTCGTGTGGGCTTGAATACAAAAATAGTCTCATGAAAAGCCACAAGGGGTGAAAGGTTATCAGGTGTGCGTGCTGGTGTGTGTGTGTGTGTGTGTGTGTGCAGAGCAGGTGTTAATTTTAAATTATTGACCAAAATGCCGGGGTCTGCCTTCTCAATTAAGGAATCGTAAATCCTTGTAGCAAACATTTGTGGCATACTTTTTGGGGCCCGCTCACTCATGCGCTTTAAATGCTCTGTGTGTGTGTGTGTGAGTGTGTGTGTGTGTGCGTGCTACATTTTTAATGGCCATTAAATTTAATTGCATATTAAGCGGCATTCATTATTTAATGAAATAATTGAAACTAAATAATGCAAAGAGCAAAAAGGGCGCCCAAGTGAAATTATTTAAACAAATCATGTGCTCTGTCAGTTCTGAACTGAAAGTACGCCCTGGGCACTGGATAAAAGATTTAATTTAATTAATAATTATAAACATTAGCTGAGACTTGGAGTGTTCTATTTACATTTTGCTGAATTGAAAATTGATTACAATTATTTAATTACAATTTTATTCATGCATGGAATGTTTTGTTCCAACCAATTTTGATTACGCATTCAAAGAGGAATTATATATTCTATACTACATTCTTTCATATATATTTATTTAAATATTTAATTCTGCACATTTCCTAAATATATTTAATAATTATAAAGCAGAACGAACCCCGCCTTTTTGCATCTCTTTTGTTTTATTTTAAACTGTGAAAAACTATTATAAAATCACTCTGCTTTCTCTGCTCTGTAATTGTTTGTTTAATTATAAACAATTTCAATTAGTTAATAATATGGCTTGTTTTCCATGGTATGGTCATTTGGCATTCCCATTCGCTACCCCCACCTTTCCCTGAGTAATTTTCTCGTTCAATTTGGTCTCCAGTGAGAGGGAAAAGTGGTTTGTCTGTGGAAAACCGGTGAAGGGCAGACAACAGTAGTGAAGGAAATGGGGTAAAAGGGAGTGCTTTTCGTGTGCCAATTTCAGCTACAACTGTTGCGGTCGTGTCTGCAGAATTGCGTGCATTAAAATGCTCCTTCCCCCCACCTCCCCTCCCCACCCCCACACACACACACACCCACCCGATGGGTAAAATAAAACCAGAAGGACTGTGAGGCGACATAAAATACTCGTACATACGCAAAAAAAAAAAAAAATACATACCAACATCATTCGTCTATGAACTTTGTTTTTGATGCCACCATGTTGTGGCTTGTTAATGGTTCCACATCCCATTCTGCTTGCCACGCCCCCATATCCCTTAGCCCACATCGGGCACGCCCACCTGTCAACGCTTTCAGGACATGACATCCTGAAGCCCTGACCCATCGATATTCCAGTTGAGCTGTCCGGAAAAAGCCAATTAATGTTAAGGGGAACTTCTTAGTTGATTTTTATGTTACATTAAAAAATTCACAAAATAAAATTGTGTTAAAACATTATCTTGTTTTTTATATGACATTACCTGGCTTTTTATAACTTAATTTAATCAGCGCGAGGAAGATATATAGGGTTATTTGTGTTTAAAGTTTATGAGAAATTAAGCAAAACATAATAATCTCAGGTGTCCTTTTTTGGGTTCATTTAAAAAGTTAGTTTTATACGTAAAAAATTAAGCTTCAAACTTGGTGCAAATAGTGTAGAATAATTACTAACTGACAGAATATTATGAAATATTTTAAAATTATTATGCGAAATTTGCAAGCTAGTATGAGTTTGTATTTCTAATAAGATAAATCGATTTATTTCATATTTGAATTTATTGATTTATTGTCTGCCTTATTTGTAGAAGTTAATCCTATTTTACTAAGTAAGAAAAACATTGTCCTGACTAGGGATGGTAGAAAAAAACGATACACCGATAGGCTGATATATTAATCGATATTTCAACGTTGTGATATATGCGCAAAAAAAAATTATTCTATTTGATGTATCGAATTGTGACTTTGTTTATTTTTTAATAAGTATTTACAAAAAATTGTGTGCCAAAAAGTGATGCTCGGAAATGAATTGAAAACTGTAAAATGGAAATGGCTTAAAGTTTCGATATATCGATACTTCTTCGATATTTGACGATAAGACCGATACTTTAACACTGGGAAATAAATCGGCATTGTGTTTGATATATCGAAGTTTTTAGCTTAGTCTAAACAAATATTGCTTAAAAAAATATATAAAGAACTAATACATACAACTTTTGGTCTTAAAGAGGTTATAAATAAAGTCCTTAAAAAAGACAACAGAATCTATTAATTAATAATTAATAACATTATATATTATTGATAATACTATGATATGATATTATTGATAATACTATATTTTAACGTTGAATACAATTGTTCGATATTTTTAATTTCAATATATGAAACTTTACGATATTTTCGATTTGATAATGAGCAATTATATCGAACTATTCCTTTCGATATACATCTCTAGCGCTGGCATCCTGTCGACAGTTTTCCCTGCTCTCATATTTGGCCCGAAATCGCTTTGCTTCCATTTTCCTGGATTTTCTGGCGGAGATTAGCCTCGGCTAAATCCACTGATGATGAACAGTTGTAAATGTCGCAATCGCTGTCAAATTGCCGAGGAGCCCGTAAGATTGATGATGTTGACCGCGATGGGGAAAGGGGGAAGGACTGCTCCAGTCCCGGACACCGGAATAATTAGCCCAGCTGGCTGGATATCCAAACTCATTTTTTCCCATTTCCCCAGCCTTTTTTTTTGCCCCACAAAATTTAAGGCCACATTAAATTAAGGAAAAGCCAGCAAGGATGTTGGGGAAATTGATCTTTATTGAATCGACGGAGCTGGATTTTTTTTTTTTTTTGTGGGGAGGGGATCTGCTTTTGATTGATGCATAGCTAATTGATTGATTGATTGACGTCGATTGAAATACCAGGATAATTGGAGTCACCTACGCTCGCATGAATTTATTCCGGAATGCGAAATTCGGAGACAATTTGCAAAAGATTTTTCCGGGGAAAATGAAAATGAATGAAATCTCAGACGGCGAAAATGAAGAGAGAGAGAGAGAGAGAGAGAGAGAGACAGAGAGTGAGAGGCCAATAGAGATGCAGACAGAGATAGAGACACACGCACTGAGTGGCACAATTAGGACGCAATTCAAACAGCCGGCAGACATGTCAAAAGTTGCTTTATTGGTTTAGCACATACAGGAAATGGCAACTGGCAAAGGGAATGCCAACGCAATGCCAAATGGCAAAACACAACAAGACGGGAAAAATCCAAAGAAGTCCTTCCTAAACCAAAAAAAAAAAAAAAAGAAATAAAGAAAAACTAGCAGGCTATATGTACGAGTGACCGATCATGGAAATACTCTGGGAAAAACTCTTTAAAAACTTGTATATTTTATACTAAATAATAAAGTAAATCAAATGCCAATTAAATTGAAAAACTAAGTACATAAAATTCTTAAAATTTCAAACTATATACATTTTTTCTAAAAGGTATTAAAAACAGGGTTTAAAAGATATAGGAAATTCTCCAAAAATCACTGTTCACTCCTCAAAGGAAGCAAAGGAGCCAGGCCAAGCAGAGAAAGAAGAGAGAAATGGCGATTTTGTTACGGTTCTCCATCTATTCTCTATACCCCATTTCCTAACGCCCCC
>JAEIIU010045274.1:0-19931 GCA_018874675.1 Drosophila baimaii | reverse complement strand
CTGTCTCCCCCCCGGCTGAGGCGAGAAGAATCGCCCCTAGGAGAACGTAGGTGAAAAAAGTCCACTGACTCCACATGGTGCCACACTCAATCTAGGCTGCCATCAGCCAGCTCTCTGCACTTTTATATGCGCACTGCGCGGGCGGAGCGGATAAACAGATAAGATACATTGTAGCTGTGTGCATATGCACTATAAATAATACCGAATAGGTTCAATGCTGGACGGGTCTTGACATCGTTTGGGTCTGCCTGGAGAACCCCAGGCGTTACGTAAAACAGAGCGTTGGCCTGATGTTTGCTTCCAACACACACAGAACCAGAAGCGATAGCAGCAAAATATTAATTGGAGTAATGCAAACATCGGTCGTGCTCAAGGCTAAACATACATAATTGGGAAAAGTTGAATTAGATTCCATGCTTAGTAGAGGAGCGAAAAGTATGCAATGGGATGCTGGTCCATAGTTCAAAGCATACTTTCAGGAAGCCGCCAAACTTAAGGCCAAGAGTGGGTGAGCCCAAAAGTATGCAATAATAAAATGAAGTGGCTCTTTCTAGGTGCTTCTTGGCCCTAATAAACGCTTGTGTCGCTCCTAAGACCCGCTTGCCACATTAACAAAAACACCTTTGCTTAAATTTTCTGGGTTTTCCTTTCGATTTTATTCAATATATAATTAAAAGTCGTTTTTGTTCATAATTGTATCTGAGAAAAAAAATATAATAATAAATGTACCTGCTATACACACACAATAGTGGAAGGGCGGAAGGGTGGAGGGGGAGGGGCAAGGTCAGGTCAGAGATATATGCATATAGAAAGGGGTTGGGCAGTATTCGCATCTCTGTTACGATTCGGGGGCTTAGTGCTTAGTGGTCTACGAGTGGCTTGTGGATCTCCTCGTTCAACTCGCTCCGTGTCCGCTTTTCCGTTGCGGTGACTTCCTCTGGGCGCAAGGGATCTTACTTAGATGGTATCTCATTTTATATCCGCATTATCAGTAGTTTAATTAGTGTAATGTGTACAAAGCTAAACGGGGCAACGGGTGTCGTCGGGGTATGGAGTACGAGTCCGAGGAGCAAACTTAAAGGACTACATGTACGTGAAACAATTTTGTAGAGTTATTATCGCTTATGGACCATCCAAGTTAGGAGTATGCAGCAGCGAATCGTGACGAGTATTCTGTTCAGGATTCAGTTGGACGAGTGCCGGGGGCTTCCGGAGCTCAGTTTGATGAAGGAGGGGACAGCTTTTCCCCCATTAATCCGCTATCCGCTGTCCGCTTGTCCATTGCCCCCTGTTCGTCCGTCCGCCTGCTGTCCGTTGGCTGACATCCCGGCTTACAGGATCGTGCCGGGCTTGCGCAGCGGCAGACGACGACGCTGGCCAAGGAGTCCCAGTCCACGAGCCTGCTGCTTAGTGGTACTTTCCGCCGCCTCGGTTGCGCTCTCCTGCTCCGACTTGGCGGCTCCATCAGCTCCGGACTCATCGCTGCCGCCGGCCGCATCCTCCTTGGCGGGCTGCTCCGCGGAGGCGTCCGACGACGAGTGCTCTTCCTCGGCAGGTGCTTCTTCAAGGGAGAAATACGGGTTCAGAAAAATCTATGGATGAACTTATGTGTATCTAAAACGAGCTCCTACCTGTGGTGGAGGTGGCTCCGGCCAGGTGAAGTCGTCGCTTGGCCAACAGCGGGTTAATCTTTCGCGGCGCGGGTGCGGGTGCGGGGGCTGCGGCTGCCTTTGGCTTGGCCGCTTCAGTCTTGTGCAGGGCGTTGAGGCGTGGCCGGGTCTTGAGGCGATTCAGCCCGGTGACGGGGCCAGCTGGAGCTGGGGCGTCACTACCCTCGCTGGCCACCTCCTTCTCGCCGCCCTCCTCTTCCTTGACGTCGTTGTGGTGACTGCTGCTGTCCGCGGCGGAGTCCTCGGCCGCTGGTGCCGCGTCCTTTGGTGCCTCGGTGGTGACAGCGGCGCCACGACCCAGCTTGCCGCGTGGCAGCAGCCGATTGCCGCCGGCGCGATGCAGATTGAAGCGGGACGGACGCACTGGCTCCGCGGCAGCTGGAGCTGGAGCGGCGGCCTTGCTCTCCTCTGAGGAGCTGTTTCCGCCCTCGGAGCCAGAGTCGCTGGAGGCGCCGTCGGCGACTGGCGTCTTTGTTGTGGTGGTGCGACTGCGACCGCGCAGTCCTAGTCCCGGACGACCGCGTAGCGTACTGCGGGCGGTGGTGGAGGAGGGAATGGCCGCCTCGGCGGGAGCGTCTCCCTCTGCGGCAGCGCCGCCCTCCTCGCTGGGCCGCTCAGTGGTGCTCGTGGTGGTGGATCCGCGCAGGTTGAAGCGATTGCGGGCTGCAAATAATAGTTGTGTTTAGCTTAGATTTGGTAAAATACATTTTGTAGATCAGCATCAGCAGCCGAGTCGATTTAGCTATAGATGGCTCCTTCGGTCTATATGCAAACTAGTCTCTTAGCTTTTGAGCTATCTGACTGAAACTTTCAGGGCAGTCTTATATCTCCTGCAAGCAGTATATATGTCGGAACGGCCGGAATCGGACTACTATATCCTATAGCTGCCATATAAACGATCGGGAAAAATTGGCTTATTATCGCTATTTTTCAAGATATTCACATGAAAGTTGTTTTTGTGGCCTTTAAATATAATTATAGCCATCTTTTAGAAATTTCATTGAAATCGGACATATATATCATATAGCTGCCATAGGAAAGATCGGTCTAAATTCATATTTTACATATGAATTTTACATTTTGCATACATTTTACAATACATGTTGTATTTTATCAAAATCTTCTTCTTACTTGTTAAATAATAAGAGCTACCATATAAACATATATGCAAAGCAGGGTGTTTCGTGTAATTTATGCTCTTAGTATACAAATCTTGTTTAATAAGTAATATTATTAAAAAATCGACATTAATTAATATTAAGATATTGAAAAAGAGCATGAGAACACGGAATGCTGCAAGCAATATTTATTTTCCGGTTAATAATATCGAAAAGTCTAATAGTTCCCCTCCACGAAAGTGCCTCAAGTTGGTAACGAAGCCGTTAACAACCAAATAATGGTAACTTTCCCAGAAAATTAAAACTTATTTATGAGCTTAAGCGTTTTGGCCTTGCCCCAGTCAGTAAATATGGGACGAAGGTGAAATGCTAATAACCGATCATTCAGATGTTAAGTAAAGAAAAAAGGGGAAATACTATCTGATTTGATCGCATTATAATTATGCAAAGCTGAAATTAAATTAACAGGCCGCTGAATACTAACAAGAAAACCTAATTCGTGTTTGCCGTAAGCGTTTCCAACTTGAATGAGTTGTTTAATTATTAATTAGTATACTATATACATATATATATACTATATATATAGTATAGTTTAAAGTGCAGATATTACAAACTCAACGACAAAAGGCATTTTGAAATATTTTCACATTTAATATTATTATCATATTAATTTGAAGTCCACTTACGTCTGCCACGTGCGAAGCCTGAGCTGATGGGCTTCACCTCCTTGGCGACCACCACTTCCTCCTCGCCGGCGGGGGCAGCTGGTGGTGCGGACTCGGGACTGGCGGTAGTGCGGGCTCCAGGACGGGATCGTCCTCCGATCGAAGGCCGGGAGAAGCGATCTGAAGTAATGGATACAAGACATTAGAATTCCAGCAACTTTGGGACTTTTCAAAGAGCACACTCACTCCTGCCGGTCTTGGTGGCTTCGGTGGAGGCCGGTGCCTCGGTGGTGCTAGTGGTGGTGCTGACGCCGCCCTCCCGCAGCTTGAAGCGATTGCGTCCTGCCAGTCCACTCAATCCCGACCTGCGGCCGCCGTAGAGCGAGGGTGCCGCCGTTGTTGTGGTCGTTGTGGTTGTGGGCGCCTCCGTCGTGGTCGTGGTCGTCGTCGTGGTGGTGGTTGTAGTGGTGGTGCTGCTGGTGGAGGAGATCTCGTCGGTCAGCGTGGTCAGGCTGTCGTCCTCGTCGGTGCTGGCGGTGTCCGGTACGAGGGTGGTGAATCTATCGGCAGATCCCTCTGTGTCCGCGATGGCGGTGGTCTGTTCGTTGTTCAGATTCTCGTTGGTCAGTATAGCGTACAGATCGAGGGCCGCCTTCTCCATGGAGGGCGTGGTCTGTTCGGCCTCCTCCTGGTCGGGGGATGGCACCTCCTCCTTGGCCTTCTCCAGCTCCTGCTCCTTCTTCCTGGCCGCCTCGGCGGCGGCAGCTGCGGCTGCCTGCTCCTGTTCGATGGCAATCACTGGCTTCAGGTCGTTCTCTCCACCCTTGCGGGAGGCCTTGGTCTGCTTCTCGTCCGTATTGAAGGTCTCGCTGTCCACCAGCTCCAGGCTGGGGCGCTTCACGCTGATCTTCTTGCGCTCGGCGGCCGTTTCCAGGGAGTCCAGGGCTGGCGTCGGCGGCACCTCAATATTCTTGCCGCGACTGGGGAAGCGGGTGATCATGGGCAGGCGCTCTGCTTCGATGTCCTCCGCCGTCTCCGAGGATCGCCCCTTGGCCTTGCCGCTCTGCAGGCTGTTCTCGCTGGGCGTGGCTGGGGTGCTCCTCTCGATGTTCGTGTACCGGGTTTTGCCCCGGACTTCGGGCGTTTCCACTGGGGCCTCGGCCTTTGGGGCGCTGGGATCCTCGTCCTCCTCGTAGTAGTAGACATACTCGTACTCGTAGTCCTGGCCATTGGGTCCCTTTTTGATCTCAATCCTGGACTTCTTGCTATTCTCGCTGCCCGCACCCTCGAGGGCGAAGTTCTGATTCACGAACTCCTCGTGCGGATCCACCACGATGTCCTCGTCCAGGTTATCGATCTTCTTGGCCGCCGTCGGCAGGGTGGTCAGCTGCGGAGCAGGCGCCTCTGTGGAGGCGGTGGCCCTTTGGGCCAACTCTGCCTGGGCCGCCTCCTCGATCTCACGCCTCACCTCGGCCAGCTCCTCCTCCTCGATGGCCCGCTTGGCCTCGATGCTCTTCATCACATCCTCGTTGATCAGGGCACTCAGGACGGGATTCAGCTCTGGACGCTCCTTGGTGGGCAGCAGGTTCATGGAGTAGTCGGCGGGATCGGTGGCCCGTATGCTAATCCGGTGCGAGGTGTGGAATCCCTCCTCCCTTGCCTCCGCCTCCGGGTGCTTGTGCGAGGTCTCGAAGGGAATCGCTGGCGCTGGATTCTCGGCCACTAGCTCGCTGGCTGCGGCGGCAATAGGATCGCTGGTGTCTGCCGATGAATGGGTGACCAAGATGGCCAAAAGGCAACTGTTTCGGTAGAAGGAGGAAAGAGAAAAGTCTCAGATAAGTCTCAGATAGTTAAAGTAAAGTAACTTTGCATTAACGTAAACATAATATCTATTATCCGCTTTCCATTAGCCGATCAGCGCCTCAATTACGCTTTTCTCGAAGCCAAGCCCCTGAATAAGATTATTGGCTTTATTTTGGATAATTCGATGTGATATTAATGTGAGTATAATGAGCTTATACCACCTGCGATCGAAATCTCTCCAGGCTCCAGTAGCTTAAGTGCCGGCTCGGCATTATCATTATCAGCGCCCCATCTCTCTCGTTCGTGGCTCAGTGCATTCAGCCACGTCTAACCCAATTAATCTTCCACCAAAAACTCCTCAATCACACCGGGTCTTAACTTCAACCTCACCCGAAGCCGCACTTCACTTCAGGCGGGGTATAATGGCAACGGGGAAGAGGTGATACTCGTGGAAATCATATTTGTTATGAAAACATAAGTTCCACTTTTGATTTATGACCAGGCACTATCGAAACCTAATTCATAAAATAACTGCCATAAACTTTATTGCTGAGTTGCCAGTTTTGCAGCTATAAACCAAAGCACATTGTTTGCAGTCCAATTTCAGTTATCTAAATAGTTTTCTTAACCTTTTCATAACATTTTAATGGATTATTTTCACTTCAAATTGTAAAGTAACGTAATCCTTATACATTTATAATTTTTCTATGGAAAATAAGTATTGTCTTCATGGCAATATAAATATAAAGTATTTTTAATATTATTATTATTATTTTCCACTTTTCGCAATTGCACAAAATCAACAAGAAACCTTGGAAAAAATGTTGTTAACTAATTTAATATAATAATATAATAATTTATGTGATACATTTCCATAGTTTGGGTAGAGTATTGGCTAGTTGGTTGCTTTTCGCTTGGCCTTTGCTTTCGGGCTTTGGATTTTCTGGTTTTCCGCGAGCAGGGTGATCGGCGCGTGCTCCTAATCAGCCATCACGGCTAGCCGGTTCCAGTTCAGCTTTTCAGTTGGAGTTGCAGCTCCGAGCTCGGAGCTCGGAGCTCGTAGCTCGCAGCCCGGAGCTTTTCGTTGTGCTGCCTCATCTCTAATCTGGCATGAAAAACCTTTCACAATTTCATTAGCCACACGGCGGAGGCGATTGCGCATGCGATTTGGTCATGTCTGGCCACCGAGTGGATCGCTTCAGCGGATCGTGCACTAGCAGCTACACACTACACACTACACACTACACACACTGCACCACACCACACCACGGAGTAGACAATGTAAACAGCTCCACAATAGTTCATTGGGCTCTGCGAATCCGCATTGCAATGCAATGAAAGCGATGCTCAAGGCAAACTGGAGCCAGGAATCGCGAATTGGCTGGGCAGCCGACCGGTTTCCCTGGGTATACAAAAAAAGCATTTCAAAAAAGCAGACAATAGGTGTTAACGTTAACCCATTTCGATTCCACACCAGATCAAACCAGATCCCGAGGTCCCCACAGTTAACAGTTTTCTCCGCCAGAATACATGGGAAAAAACTTGAGATATAACCGCGATTGCCTTATGATATTTTTCTAAAACATTCTCTTCAGAGCGTTTCATGAGGTTGGCTTTGAAGCCCAGCCCAGTCATCCTGCTTTCTTGAGTTGTGGGTTTGTGACAAGACTACCCCCCGATCGCCAAGTTTCTTTCTGTGCACTGCTCCCAGGGCGCTCTTGACGATAACTTTTAACATTTTGAATTATGTGCAAGCCGGTGCTGGCTGCTCGCTGCTCGCTGCTGGCGTTCACTTCTCTTCTCGAACAAGTTTCGGGGACTGTCGCAAAGCGGGCAACAATCAACAGGCAACAACTAGGCAGCAGCAGCAGCAGCCAGCGAACAGCAAAGGCAACACCTTACTGCAAAGGTAGACAACTTCAACTTATTTTAATAGCAACAGCCCCAAAACGGGCAGCTCTCGGGCTCAACAATGGCCACAAGCCATAAGCCATAAGTCGGCGGCGGCTCTCGTCGGCGAGTTGCCTTCAAGAAAAGTTATAATTATGGCCACATCGGCGTGCAAATTGCTATATGTTATACTGCTGTATGCTTTATGCTTTATGCTATATGGTGTCTGCCATATAACTGCAGCTGGCGGGGCACACAGATGCACAGTGGCAGCTCCTCGGACAAGGGTCTCAGCTGGGTCCGGATCGCATATGTTATGCTTGAGGTGACAATGCGCACAACACCGAGCACCGAACCTGCACATATATGTATATTCCCATTCACAATTGCAGCAATCTCGCGAATATATATCTACATATGTGTGGAGCAGGAGAATCGCAGCAGACCGCACACAGAAGACTTACATATACTTTAGCATTTGAATAAAATAATATATAAATAAGCTGAAATATGTGAACAGAATGGCCATCGAGTTGTGCGAATAATATGAAGCCATCACTCGGCATTTAATAAACTCACTCGCCATTACAACGGAATAACTCTGATACAAAATAGTCATAAGCTTGCAATTAAGCAACCAAGCCATCATTAAGTGCATTCCCACATATTATATCTTGTCTCAAGCTCACGCAACTGGTCTTGGCCAGACATAATCTGGCAGCTGACTCACAAAGAATGTGTGAATTGAATTCCAAGAATCATTTGCACGCATTCGTGGCAGGATTGCCTTGACTTGAATTGCCGTTAAACACCTTTGGCCAAATTGGATCTTTTATTGCCACTTTTGAGCTCACTCTCAGCCGCTTGGCTTAATGAATGAAGTTCGCTGAATCGGGGATTTTCAAGGGGTTTTAAGGCTATTTTAACTTGCTTTTACATGAAACTCTTCTCTCCTTGCTTCCGTTACTATTAATGACGGAAAGAGGCAATAACTATTTGTATTTTCTTTTTTCGCTGAGTGCACTAATGCTGCAATGGTTATCCCTATTAACCACACAGCTGTGCTGGCAACTTCGACGCACTGTTGTTCCACCAATTTAACCTCTCGCCAGCACCATTGTCTTGGCCAACAGAGCTCGGTTAACGGTTTCCCGGTCCCCCTCGCTGCAGTTCGTGCAGCTGGAAATGCGAGGCAAGTGAGTGGGAGTGCTTAAGTTGTTAATTTTATGCTGCCTTTTTTGGCTTTTAGCGGGTGTGGCATGCAATTTGTATTATAATTTGGCAATTCATTTGAGCCAGCAAAAGAAGAGGGACGGGGGAAGCGGGAGAAGAAATATCTTCGAGTGCCGCCGCCGTTTCAACTTCAACTTCGGATCTCGGATCTTGTGTGTATTTTTGATTCCGATTCAGGGGCCATTGACGCTTTCGAGAGGCAGTGAAGCAGCACGCTGAGGCAACAATAACAATAAGAAAAGAGCACAACAAAGCAGCACACAAAATATATTAGCAACATTTGCAGCCATGAAATGTAAAGTAAGTTTTGCATTGTTAAATGGATGCGTCGTCGTCGTCTTGCCGAAAGGTTTGTTGACTCGCGATGTGTGTATTTTGCTGCACAGTTGACCTTTCCGAAAGAGAGATCGCGGGAGATCGGCACCTCGCCGGCTGCTCGACCTTTTGCACAGGCACCGAAAAACAAAAAAAAAAAATAAAATAATCGCAATGGAAATAAAAAACTTAAAACTGACTTCATTGCCACGCCTCGATTGGGCCGATTCGGACATAAATCATGCATATTAACCCACTGATTGACTAACTGTCCGAATGATTGAGCCAAGTCGCCGAGTGCGAGAGCGAGACCAAGGTTAACAGTCCGCCGCTGCAGGCCAAATTCCGAGTGAGCATATAACAGATAGCTGTATCCACTTGGCGTATACGTAATCGGCATGGTTTTCGGTAAAATTATATAAGAAACAGAGCTTTGAGATTCACCCTTTGTGAAAAGTATCTCAACATTTTAAATGGCCTCAATTGGGTCAAAACAAAAATATTTAAAATTACTTGGCCCGAGAGGGAAAGAAGGTAAAAGAAACCCAATTTTTCTTGGATTAATCTTTAAGTTTTTGAAGGTTTTTAGCCAGTTAACTAAAAAAAAAACAATACCACTAACTAAATATATACAATTTAAACTAAATCCTAGAGAAAATAATAAGTGCATTTGCCGGTAAATAAAGTCGTTGGCCACGTGTATTTTTATGAGATAAAAATATGCAAAACTGAGAGATAATATTGTAGTTTCCTGGAAGTATCATGAGTCCTTTTTTGTAATAGGTCTTCTTTTTAGATTCTTCTGGTGGCTGGTGGCTGCTGGCTTCGGTGACTTTGGTCAAGAAAAAGCGTGGCTTCCCCGAGGCGGTAAGCTGCTGATCGGCCTCAAGAACTACGGTCCCCAGGTGGGTAAGCTATCCCCCGGGGCTAAGATAAAGGTGTGCATCCTTGGCGATCCATTCTGGGGATCGTACTTCAGCAGCTTTACCATCTCGAGTCGCATTGCGACGAGGCCAGGGCCACCAACGTCGACTTCATGGGACTGAGGCCCTGAAGAGGCTTCTTTTTCAGTCAATTATCATTCGTATATGTCCCTTCTTATTTTAATTAGCCCATCAAAGATATCTCCAGCACCTAATAGTTTGCATAAAAATAAAGCACTACGTTTTCCCAAGGCGATTTAATGGGTTGGTCGCTATCCATAAGACCCACAATAGCCGCTAATAAACCCTAAACATTTTGCGTAATCCGCCAACTCGTTAGCCTGACCTTGAGGCTGCTGCAATTCCCTCGCATTATTTAGATGTTGACTTTATTTCATACACTTTATACTCACATTTTGAGCAGCATTTCGAGCTGTTTGTGGCTGATGCTGTGGCTGTGGCTGCTGCGGCTCCTTTGGCGGCTCACTGAGTTGCTCTCCTCGCTGGTGGATCAACTTTTCGTTAACTGCTGCCTTTTAACATAAATTTTATTGACACTTTTGAAAGTCAACTGCCGCCTGCTTCAGCTTCAATGGAAACAAAAACAAAAAACATAAAAAATTGGTGTAAAAATAGAGAAAAACAAATTGAATGACTGAAATTGATTTTCAAACAACAATTATGCACTTTGGATTTTCGCTGTGAAATGTGTGTGTGTGTGTTTTTAAATATTTGTTTGTTGTTTTTTGTTGTTTTTTTTGTTTTTTTGTCGCTTTGTCTACAGATAGATGCTTGATCATTTATTGTGTTGCGGTTGTTGCTGTGCAATGTTGCTTTTGTTGCCGATGTTGTTCACTTTGGTCATTTTTGAGTTGCACTTTCACTTTTCACTTTTATCTTACGTTTTCGGACACTATTTGTTTTTCAATTTTGTATTTGTGTTTTGCATTTTTGGTCAGCCAACAATATCGAATCGATTATGTCGCTCTAGTGGTGTGTGGTGTGTGTGCTGATTAGCTGGCCAGAAATTGCAAGAGTGTTGTTTCTCTTCTGCGTAAACTTGCACGGAAAATGGTGAAAAAAATATTGAAAAAAAATGTAAAAGAATTGCTAATGGACGGATGAGCACTTTTAGCGGCGTTTGACTGGCGCCTAACTGGCGTTTAACTTATTTAGCCGCTGGCAACGCGCCTTTTATAAGGCCAACGCAACCAACACCACACACACACACCTGCGAAGAGGATCTCTCAGTACCATGAACTTTTTCCTTTATATACAAATATCGGTCGGTGTATATATCTCCGGGTCTTGGGGAGCAGTCACTTTCGATTTCGCTGCCAGCTGAACGTGAAATGGCAAAATGATGAACGCTCCAACCATCGAAAACCGTTGCCGTTGCCACCTCTGCCGGCTCGGGCAGCGACGGCGACAGCAGCAGCGACGGCGACGGCGACTGCGGCCGTGCCGGAGAGGCGGCTTTGGCTTTAACTTCGGCTTTAGCATCGGCTCGAAAAATCGACTGTAAAATCGGCTTTCGGCGGGAAAGAGACGGCGGCAGAACGATCGATCGACAGGAGCGTTCGCTGCTTTGGTTACGGCCATGTTAACACTAAATCATTCACACCTGTTGCCCAGCTCCTCGCACATACATATGTGTGTTGCGTTTCAATGGCGACTTGGCCACTAGGAAGTTCAAGCCATTTTAATATTGCCTGTTGCAAAAAACTGCACTGGTTTCAGTGCTCGACTGCAGTGTCTGGGGCTGCAGGGGAAAGCCAAAGGCCACATGGCAAAAAAAACCCGATATACGGAGTGTTACCGGTTACCTGTATTTTGAAAATATTGTAAATATTCTGTATGGGCTCCTTGAAATATGAAATTATATTGTGAAGCAAGATCTCTGATCGCAGGTCCCTAAAAACGGTGATATAAATGTATATAAAATATTAAATAATACGTATACGTATCACCCTTTAAAATTAAGGTCTTGGCACTTAACGGGTTCTCTAAGACAAGACCTGTGAAGACTGTAACTTCTAGTGTCAGCCCTGAATAAAATATTACTTCAATATTAATTATTATATTAATAACTTATAGTGGTAGTGGATAGCATGGTTCAGAAATGGAGCTGGCAATGTGAAATTGATATGCTCTTGTGTAGGTAAATTTTCAGATTTTTTCTTTGTGCAGCCGCCGACATTCACTTGCATTTTTTGGGATGCTCTCGGCCCCGTCTCTGTCCACACCTCTGGCTGCTGCTAGCCCCTCTGCCAACTGATTTCATAAGCCAAAACTGGTTGGCAGCTGGTCTCAAGGCCGTTTGTTCGTTCGTTCGTCGCACGTCGCTCGTCGTTCGTCGTTCCTCGTTGGTCGTCGCCCGTCGTTGATTATCCGCAATACACATACGCCGCGTTGGCCGCTCGACCGCTCCACCGCTCCACCGCTCGACTGCAATTAGCAGGGCACGCAACAACTGATATGCAAGCCAGCTACAAGATCACCCCTCCGCGGATCCCACTGATCTGCGGCCCAAAAAACATTATCCAATCTGTGGGCTTATTGATTAACCGTTGCTCATTTGCTTACGAGTATTTATGCAATTCCAGCCGGCCAGGTGAGATTTCCAGCCAGCTGGATGCGTTAGTTGGCGCTTTGGCTTTGGCTCTGGCTCTGACCGGCCTTAAAAGGTGGGGCAAAACACTCGCTTTTTGGCTCACTGCAAGTGTGTCCAACTGACACCTTTTTTTGCTGGCCAGCTCGCATACATCATCGCCAACATAAGTGTGAACCATATTGGTTATAGTCATCATTATCTGGTTTCTATTAATGGTATTTTTGGGCTTAACTTGTGATTTAAATTTGCAATACATTTTATTTTTTTAAAGGCTTAAAAATATGCCTTTTATTCGTTGTATTTGAACGCTATTTTATCCATTTATTTCTATTTATGATGGCATTTTTTGTTAGGTTGTAGTTTTGACTTCAGTTTCATTTGGTAATTCCCACAAACAAGCTCGAAAAACAAGCTTCTTTTCCCCCAATTACCTACCATGCCGCCTGTTTATCTTCCGTTTTTATTTACTTTTGCAATTGATTGATCAATCGTTTTTCTAATTAGCATTGATCGATAAACTGGAACGCAATGCTCGCTTATTTACCTTTCTGCCCCCCGTTTTTCTTTATTTTTTATTCCTTAATTTATGCTTGCGGCTTGCAAATTCCATTATATGACAAATTGCAGCAATGTCGAAAAAAGCTAAGGGCTTCCTTATTTGGCGAGTCCAGCGAACCGGGAAGCGGCCCCTTATGCCATATATGAGCCTATAATTAGGGACTTTACTCCTTTCTGGCCTTGGATCTTTTTTCGAGCTACTGAGCGCAGCAGCAGCTGCCTGGACAGGGACATGGATTGAATTTCCGGCGATCGTTCGGGGGAATATAAGTGACTCAAGCTATGCCGAGGTCACGTTGATCAAGTTACCGGCCACATTGCTATGGATGCCACGATGCGGACATAAAAAGCCCAACTAAAAACTACATAAAAAGAGTACAGAAAAGTGTACGAAAAAAAAGAAAAAGAAGCCTGGAGCTGGGGAGCAAACAGGATGTATCGTGGGGAGCGCCCCGAGGTCATAAGTCGACTTGAAACCAGAAAAAAAAGGCGAGTGCTAATGACGGCTGGCTGGAGGGGCGTGTTAGCTGGGGATAGGTGGCCCCAAGGACGGCGACAGGAGTACTGGAGCAATGGATGCTGGTTAGCGGATGGCCTGCCGCTGCCATAATGATGATCGATCGTAATGACGACGATGTTAATTACAACGGCGATGATTAAGGCCGGGGAGTGGGCAACTTGGTAATTGCATAAGGCGTATGACAGCAACAGCAACAACAACAAGAAGACACAATAAATTGCAGAAAATGTTGAAAATACAGGCCAGGGCTTGGCATGGCCAGGTGCGCCAGGCTTTTATTTCAAGTTAATCTTATTTTATTCTGCTTTTATAACCCATAGACTTTTCCTAATATTTGTGAAAAGTTCAAATGTATTTTTAGTTTGGTAAATACATTTTCTTGGCAATGTTTGTGAAGTAAAATAAGCTCAATTGACACATCCCATCAGTAATTAATTAGCATGCTGCAAATTATTATAAAATCTTGCTTGCAAGTGCGAAAAACTTGAAACGAAATTGAATGTTGTAATCCCAAGATCACACATTTAAGAGCATTAAGCGCTGTTGTTCCCCGGACTCTCGAGGTCTTAGCCAAATCCGATGACATCACAGCTCCGTGGTGGCTTTTTCGGTTTATTTTTGCCAATTCATGGGACAAAAATCAAGAAAAAGCGATACAGTTTCAAAGGAACCCAAAAGCAGGGACGCAGACAGCGACAGCGAGATAAAAACACTTTGGCGCGGGTATACCAACTCTTTTTTTTTATGTACTGTAAAAAACTCATAAAATTGTAATGAAAACAAAAAGCCAGCCGAGCGAGGTAAGGAAAGAAAAGAAACAACAACTGTTATCCAACATTTCAAGTGTTCGGGAGTGTGTATGGGAGACCCCGGACACCGTGTGTATACATATCTGCATACAGATGTAGGCAAACAGGAGTGGCCAACTTGGAATGTTAATGCGGCCTGCAGTCGTCGTTGGCGCTGCCGACATCTCCGATCTCCGATCCCCGATTCCCAATCCCCGAGAGAGCCACTCGCACGTCTCTGTCCGGCGATGGGGAGTTACGTGAACTTCGAGGGAGGGAACTCCAGTAGTTGGGCCCGAAAAAGGCCCGAGCTGGGGGCGATAACTGACCGGCAAGCTGGACCAGGGCCAAAAGAATTAAGCACTCCTCATCGCTACACTGGGAGAAACCTCGCTCGATAAAAGGTTTCCACCCCACCAAAAGTGTTGCCAAGGAAAAATTCTCCCAAACCCGAAGGCAAGCGATCTCTTCAATGATATTAAACTTTAGGTTTACGAACTATTTGGTTTATAGTTTTATGAGTTACAGGGAGAAAGTAGTGGGATACATTCTAATCGATCCATGATTGTTCTGCATTTTCTCTATAGAATATATATAGACTATATAGTATACTATTCTCTGCAAATATTTTCTTCTTGTGTGCATATCGGCTCACTTTTCTTCTCCGTTTTTATTTGACTTTTTCCTTATATATTTTTATTCAACCTGGGCGCGCATGTTGAGCCAAGTAAAATTTATAACTGTCAATTATTATGCAAGAGCTGTGTGTGCCAGGGGCGGCGCTAGGGAGGGGCGACTCCTCTCGCAGAGCAATCAGGAAATACCCGATGCCGGGCCATAAACACCTCCCTCCCACGGCCTCCCAAAACGCCGAGCCACTCGCAGAGTCGGAGCACGTAGTGCTCCCCCTGGAGACCCCTCCTGGGGCCACACCCCTGGAATATCACTCCTTTTCTTGTGAAGTTCTTTGTGTGTTTTTATGTTGCGGTTAATGAAAATATTTTAATGTCAGCGCTCTTTTCTTCTCTTTCCTCTGTTTTTTTTGTCACTCATTGTTGTTTGATGGGCCATTTCTTCGAGTTATTCCCTGATTCTTCTGGCGATTCTTCGGGTTCGTCACTCGCTCAACGTAATTATTTCATCGGTTTTCTTTTCTTTTCGATCGTGCTCCGTGGAGTGCCTCCAGGTTCAATGTACTTCAATTGCTGGGCTTTCAAGAACGCCTGCGATGCGTTGAAAAACATTTCAATAACCATGCCATGATCGTAAAGATCTGGGCGATCATCGTTATGATGAGCATGATGGCTTCCACGTAGGCTGCAATTAAATGATTCACTTGGACAATATTTGTTGTTTGCTCTGTCGTTGAGAACTTTGAGCGCGACCTTCCAGCGGTTTCCGGCTCGAATATGTGGCTTTTTATTGTTTTAGTCTTTGGTTTGCGTGTGGTGTGTTTTCCCCCGATCGATCTCTGGGCACATGCATAAAAATGAATAATGAAACCGCTGAGTCTCGAGTGCAACTTCCTCGCGATCGTTTGTCTTTTTCAGCAGCGTTTTGGAGACATCAGTGGGCAGAAGTGAATTCAGTGGGTGGAAGCGAATCTCAGCTTCCCTCATTTGCCACCAAATGGTAATTAAATTGAGGTTTTAACATGCATAAAAGTTCAACGCCTTATTGAGCGTCTTTTGATGGTCTGACATTTGAACAAGCCTTTCTCAGTGTTTATAAGATATAAAGAAAAGGTTTGATTGAGAACGATTTCTCGGTAATTAAGTACATTTACTAATCGCTTATCTAAAACATTTCTTTTAGATTTCAATTGGAGCTTATCTAGAAATATTGCCTCTATCTTTCTTTGGCTTTTCTTTTTGCATTCCCCTTATTTATCCCAAGAGTTAAAACCATTTAGTTAATCAACTCTCAGGCACTGACATTCACCACCCATCCTCCGTCTGCAAATCTGACCCGGCCCCTTGCCAGCCGTCAGGCCGTCAGGCCGTCAGGCCGTCAATCAGGCCGCACATCAAGCCATCAATCACGGCGCCATTGAAATTATGCAGCAAAGTCAGATGTGGCAAAGAGCGAAAAATTCCAAATCACATATTGATGATTATATTATGATCAAGTTTGCTGCAGTTGTAAAGTTTTAATTTTATTTTCTGTCTGCCTGTGTTGTTGTCCATTATCGGAGTGGTTATTTGTTGTAATCATTTCTGACCCACTTTGGAGTGCTTTTGGCTTTTGATTTTGGTCTCGCTCAGGGTGTTGTTGCAGCGGCTTTTATTTTATTACGAAAATTTGTTTAATTTTAAACTGTTTAACTTGAAATTGAGTCACGACGTCGACGCAGGCGCAGACGCAGACGCAGACATTGGGGGCTAAAAACTAAATCAAAAACCGAGGCGGAGATCAAAGTGGAGATCGAAGTGGAAACGGCGGCTGCGCTGCCCGAAAGTTACATAAATTGGCATTAAAGCGATTCAAAGATCGAACCCAGCTCTCTGGCCCGAGCTCGGAGTCCCGGGTTTCGAGCCTCAAAACCTGAAGCAACCGAGACGGACAAGCATTTGGCATTTGCATACAAGTGTGTGTACATGGCTGTGCCGGC
The DNA here is from genome assembly GCA_018874675.1 of Drosophila baimaii. Taxonomy (NCBI): domain Eukaryota; kingdom Metazoa; phylum Arthropoda; class Insecta; order Diptera; family Drosophilidae; genus Drosophila; species Drosophila baimaii. The sequence continues at coordinate 3,223 of JAEIIU010045274.1, read as the reverse complement.
ACAGTCATGGGCAGGCCGCTAGGAGTGATTTCAAGGGATATTAAGGAACACCTCAAATGCAGAAAGAGAGATGGGCCTCGCTCTCGGAATGTTTTGAGTTAAATAAAGTGATGGTAACTACTAAGAAGTCCTAAATATTAAATATATTAAATATTATATTATAAAAGGGCTTAATAATTAAAAATAATAAAAAAAGGTAGAAGCTATCGTTAAGAAATGGGAGAGAAAGAAATGAATTAAAATAAGTATTAATGAATACCATTCGACAGAAAGGAATGGTAATAAATATAAGGAAATGTAAACTTTAAAAAAATATGTACATATGTATATTGTAAATATAAATACATTTTTACAATTTGTATATTCTTCCTTTAAACAAAATCAATGACGAAATATGTACAAAACTTAAATGGCTTTGCTGTATTTTGTTTATATTCTTTCTTGTGAAAGCTTAGTGTATTTTAAAAGACTTTTGTTGTTCCAGCCACACTAGTTTTTCGGCTGCGTTTGTTCCGTCTGGTGCGATCAGGTGAACATTAACAGCGACATGAGCTGCAAGTGACAGACAAACGGACGGACAGACGGACGGACGGACGGACGGACGGACGGACGGACAGACGGCTGAAAGGTGAACAACATTTTTTCAGCTCCCTTCGCAGTTCCCCTCCCATTTTTTCTGCATTTTTGTTCACTTCACTTCACCTTTCTCGATCCGCCTCTCTCGGTGGCATTTAACACTTTGACATTATTGCCACAAAAACGGCGATCATTGATCACCGAATAACCGAATAACCGAACAACCGAACAACCGAACAACCGCACCGCCCAACAACTTCATTAAATATTTTGCTATTTTGCATTGGGCAACAACAGCAACTTGGTCTATTTTTTATGATCGAACTTAATGGCCGGCAAACGCAAAAGCACCCAAGGTTAAGCCTTTAGTTTTCAGTTTTCAGTTTTCTGACTTAAGTTTTAAGCTGAAGCCTCAAGCCCAAAGACGACTCTGTATGCTAACTAACTAGTTGAGCTAGATTCGGATCCGGTCTATCGATTATACTTTATAGGAGGACTTGGGACTTGTGGAAAGAATGTCCGATGAGTAATATATGTATGCACATATTGTGTTCGTGATCTACTTGTCAACACCTACACACGCCTTGGGGTTTGAGTGTTTGAGTGGTTCCGGCTTGCTTTTTTATCTCCTTTTTCTTGGTTTCAGTTTCGTTTTGGTATCACTGCACAGGGAGAAAAGATGGTGCGTGCTAGAAATGGCATAGGTATTGTATGTTGTAGAGATAGGTTTCTATTATACATGAATAACAAATGGGTAAATATATAATAAAGTGCCAATAATAGCAGGAAATTATATAGTGCCTTGGCAAATAAATAAAATAATAGCCCGTTTTCTCTCGGTGCTGGCTCAAGTGATCAACGATCGGCGGATCGGATCCAGTTATGCATTTGGCATGCGGGGCACACTGATAACTAATTATGCGACCGCTCTGACGTAAGGCCCGAAATGAAGGGCACTAAATCGGTCTTGGAGAGAGTGCTGGCATCGCTTTATATATATTATATATGATATATACTATATATGAAGAAAGTGCTTCATCGGCCGCATCTAATTGCGACGACGAAAGCAACGAAGACGATCCAAAGGCGAGGGAATTGACATCGATTAGGGATAACCCGGTGCGGCATAACAAGTGAAAAGATAACTGCGATTAACGATCATGGATCGGCGATTGGCGATTGGCGATTAACGATGCGCGCGCGATCACTTAGATTTCCCAACGCGAAGCGTTTATGGCATCCCATTCCATTCACTCCACTCGTTTCCCAGAAGAAATCGCGGGCACAACTCGGAATCGATTAAATAGCAGACCACGCCAAATCGGAAATCCGAAATCCCCCATTTCGCCACTCATCCTCGATATCGCGCCTCTTCCTGCCGACAATTGGCTGCGATCACTGTCACTCTTGTTATTATTGTTGATTAGAAACTCGTTGCGGGCCGAACAATTACAAAAAAACAACAGCGAGCAAGAGAAAGAGGCGACCGCTTTCATTATTCGTCTGCCGATTGAACAATCATCCAAGTTTTATTTCTGCAGCGAGTGCTGTGTGTGCGTGTGTGTTTTCTTTTTTAAAAATTGGCAAGAGCCGCAGAAATAACAATCGACAAAGAGTCAATAGCATACATAAAACGATGATTATGATCGAGGCAGTTTGTTGTACACACATAAGGGTGGACGCGGTCTGGCACATGAACTGTCACTGATCACAAGATGGAGGGGTTCGAATCGAGGGAATATAAAAGCAAAAGCCCATTAAAACAAGCTAATATTAGTCGCCTACTCGCCAAGGAGCATGTGGAGATTTAAATTCAATATTTCCGGTTGCACGGAAATAATATTTTCAGAAATGTCACCAACATTTCCAAGTTTCCCAAAACCTAAAACTAGTTTCGTTCTGCATTACCATAGCTTCGAGCGAATTAGCATTTATAGACATGGATCTTGTTAAATTATTTCACACTTTTGATTTGGAGAAATATTTATGAAGCTCTCTGACGTAGAGTTTTTAATTTATGTCATGAATATTGTATTTTGTGCATTAAATATTCTGGGCTGCTATGCTTCGGGATGAATAAAGGCCACAGAGTGCGCATTCGGCTAGATTTCCGAGTAAGCTTTTCAGGGGGTTTTTCTTTACCACACTTCATGAATTTTGCTGTTTTTCCGGTGAATTTACATTCTATTTTCTGTTTTGGCGATTGATCCACAAGAGGTAGGCACCAAAAATAACAATAAGACAATAACACAAAGGATTCACTTTACCCGGGCGCACTCTTTGCACTTTGAATCAATTCGCAAAATTAAAAAGAAAAGCCTATCAATTTGTAAATTAAATTGAATTAAAGTAAATAAATAAACTAGAAATGGCAAGCAAAATCACTTTAAGCCTGGCCGCAGAGGGATTGGGACTGCAGCTGGCACTGGGATGCACTCCGTCTCCCATCCGTCCATCCTGCTTTCCTCCCCTCGGAGGCCTCCGCCACCGCCTTAAACGCGTCCAATTACCTCCACAGACTTTCCGTTAATGTTTCGAATTTCGAAAAACACGCAGCAGAAAAGCCAAAAAGAAACAAAAGAAAAACGAGTAAGAAAAGCTAACTTCGGGCGGAGCCGAAGTTTATATACCCTTGCAGATAATTTGT
>JAEIIU010045273.1:0-23239 GCA_018874675.1 Drosophila baimaii | reverse complement strand
AATGACTCCTTCACTGCGTTGCAAACTTCTGACTAAAATTATAATACCCTGCAAGGGTATAAAAAAAAAAGAAAAAAAAAAAGAAAGAAAGAAAGAAAAAGAACAGATGCGCGGCCCTTTGTTGCAGAACCACAGCAGCAGCAGCAACAACTGTTACCGCCTTTTGGTAACTGTTGTTGTTGAAGAAAGCTTTTGTTGCTTTTGTTGCTTTTGTTGCTGCCGCAGCAGACGCAGCAGACGCAACTATAAAACGCATCCGCAGCAGCAGCATCAGGCAGCAGAGCCATAAAGAGAAAGCGCAAGAGCGGACGACAGTAAAATGGCCATCGTGTACCGTTCCACTCTACTCCTCGCGAGGCTTCTGCTGCTGATGCTGCTGGTTCCCCCACCGACCTACGCACAGATCCTTGGCGGCGGCCATTGCAGGACAACGCTTATCCATGTCCCGGCAGGCGGGTCGGTGTGCGAACGCCTCTGCTACCAGCGCGACTACCGCGGTCCCCCATTCATTTGCCGCCGCGCCATCCGCCCAGGAGCAGTGCCCGTGTGCGGTAACACGTGCTGTCGCAGCGGTCCGAACTGCTTGCAACTGCTGCGCACCTAACGGTACTTGGAAACTGCTTCACTGCATGAGGAAGCAGGGAAGATGCTTTAGTAAAATTTTAGTTTTGTATCTATAAATGCTTTATTACGGGAGTTGAGTGATTTTTTATTCAGATATTTGTATATTTTCATTTTTATACCCTTGCAGAGGGTATTATAGTTTTGCCATGTTGTTTGCAACGCCGTGAAGGAGTCATCTCCGACCGCATTAAGTGTATATATTCTTGATCTCAGCATCATCAGACGAGTCGATCTAGCCATGTCCGTCTGTCTGTGCGTCTGTCTGTCTGTCCGTATGTCGGTTTATATGCAAACTAGTCTCTCAGTTTTTGAGCTGAAACTTTCAGGATAGTCTTATATATTTTGCAAGCAGTATACATACATATATGTCTTACCGGCCGGAATCGGACTACTATATACTATAGCTGCTATAGAAACGATATGAAAAAATGTTCGTACTTTTGTTATTTTTCAAGATATTCGAATGAAACTTTATTTATGCCTCTATAATATGATTATAGCCACCCCCTAGAAATTTGAAATCGGGCCAATATATCATATAGCTGCCATAGGAAAGAACGATCTTAATTCATATTTTACATATGAATTTTACATCTTACACACATTTTACATTATACATGCTCTTTTTAAATGATACTCTTATCATTACCCTTTTCATCAAAATGGGAAAACTATATCTGATAGCTATCATATAAACATGTATGCAAAACAGGGTGTTTCGTGTAATTTATACTCTTAGTACCAAAATCTTGTTAAGTAACTAACAAATTATCTGCAAAGGTATTTCAACCTCGGCTCCGCCCAAAGTTAGCTTTTCTTACTTGTTTATTCTAAAAGTGATCACTGAAATTTTCTCCAATGATGCTTTTTTACTTACTTTATTACTTACTCTTTATTACAATAACTTGTCAAAGCTTTGTTGATACAGGGCTCAAGAGAATTCTGATGAGCCCGAGTGCAAAGCCATTATGGACAAACAATTCCTAAATTGTTTCAATTATTTACCTTATAATAAATCATTCAGTTGGGTTGTTTACATTGCCTATTCCCTTTGGTTTTAATCTGTACGCTTAGAAATCAAAAGCGACGGCAAGCTCATCTTAAAATCTTGATAGTTATTAAAATACACATCTGCGTAGAAAGCAAAGGCGTTGCATCGGCAAGATATCACAGCAGTTTTCTGAATAAATTAGTGCCTTGAATCCATTTAAGATTACTAGCTTTCTGCGTATTTAATTTATTTTAGGATTCCATTTTACATTACATAACCTAAAATTTAGAATTGCAAAATGCAACCCTAGTTTGAATGGCATCTTGTCATGTTGCAGTTTCCGCCATAGATTTTGATTTGGCGGGCAATCAAAATCTAAAATAAAATATAGACAAATCTGAAAACTAAATAATTATATTATTTATCGTTTGTATATGCGGCGAAAATTTAAATAATTCAATTAACTAAATGGATAGAGAGGTGGCAAACATTTTGACTCTTGTCACAAGCAGCTGGTTTTTCGGTGGCTAGTGGTGCTAGTTGGTCACATTGAAAAAAACATCGATAGGCAGAAAATACAGAAACTCAATAAAGTAGAGAACAATCGAATAAACGGGAATGCATTTTTTTAAAGAACTGCTTTTACCACTAGTGTTATATGTATTTTATGCTATTCAGCATTTTGTTGAATATTTAAAAGTGCAGTTCACAATCGAAACGATACAAGCTGTTCTACCAAAATACCAAAATATTTGCATGAGCTTAGATTTATTCGTACATATGTACATATTTTATACAGATTAGCTTCAGAACTAAATACACACATTTGTTTTGATTACTTGATTTCTATGGAATATAATTAAAATAATAATTCGTGTAGCAATTAAGGAGCCGTTCATATAACGCTTTTGCGTACTTTTAATTAAAACAACTTACCTTTCCTTTACCATTTAATAAATATAGTAGCTCACACATAATCCGCTTTCTGGTAAATCCTTTCCTCTTCCTGGAAAAAAGTATTTACTGTAATTCCTAAATGGCGCACAGTGGCCCTTCCAGCTCCCAGGAGTGAGTGGGCTAAGTTAATCCGCACTTACGACCTCATCGTCGCGAAAGAGATTACAAAAACAGAGCTTTTAGGAGATCCCCAAGAGGAAATATCCGCGCACTCAGGGTAGAAAAACAAAACCCACGCATCGTCGCTGTGGATTTAACAAAATAAACATATGTACACATGCCGATGCAAAAGGATTTCGGTATTAGTTTTGCTTTAACGTGTGGTTTTTTGTTGTCCGTTTTGGTTGTTTGGGGGCTCCGACCCTAACTTTCGTTGCCCAACCATGCTCTAAATCTCGAAACGGAAACAAACAGATTTGTTGTAATTGGTAGGTATTGTATTTGGAAAGTGTCTACAAGTCTACTAATTAAATAGCACGTCTGTGCACTGATTAGGCCAATTGCAGGTGGTTATTATCGGGTAACCTACTACTAATTTGACCCTAAGCCATATATAATCATGAAAGAAGACTGCTACGCAACAGAAAAACTCTACTTGATCTGAGGGACAAGGGGAAAACACCGTTTAGGTGCAGGATTTGCACGGACGGAAAATCTATCCAAGTGTCTTCTTCTGATCAAATCTTTGAATTGTGTCGAATTAACACAACATCACACGATTGTCTAAATAGTTTTGGGTTTCCCGTGGAGCCAGAGTTTTTGGCACAACTTGTGTATTACAGAGACGCAAAACAACTCGGTAACGAATTTTCTCAGATTTTGCCTTTATAAGCGTACATCTAGCTAAATTAAATTTATTTCCAACTATTTTTACAGTATTGTGTAAATTCTTAGGAAAAAAAAACAAATTCTTAGTGGCTACTATAGTATTGCTAAAGTAATTCACACATTTAAGTTCAGGAACTCGGCTGGGATTCTTCTTCCTTTCATTTCTTCTTTTCTTTTCTTTTTCCGAGTGTTTCTTGTCTATCAAATATATATATATATATTTATAGATATAGATAAAGCGGTGTTTTTTGGAGAGAGAGAATAGAGAATATAACATAAAAGCTCGTCGTCATCGTATACCGTATTACCAGGCATTACTTTAGAAAATAATAATAATAAAGACAAGTGGATTTGGAGAACACATCATCATAGTTCCATCTACAAAGAATCTCATTTCTAAAAGTTTATTTTGTATGGTTTAGTTTTAGTTTAGTTTTTCTTATAACAAGCGCACATGGGGGGAGGGAAATGGAATTTTTCATAGACGATAGAAGGAGAAGTTGCCGTCGTCAAATTGTAGAAAAAAGAAATGAAAATGTATGGGGACACTTTAATAAATATATAATCTCGGTGGCGAGTTATTCTCTCTAGGAAAAATCGTGCTAACATATATACATACGTTGCGTGTGGATAGCCAAATGAAAGTGGAAGAAAGGCAGCTATCCCTCCGTTTTTGGGCCAACTATATAGACACCAACGCATCGCAGCAGATCCCCCATCTGAACCTACTTTTACTAAGACTTAAAAACACCCTTGATAATGTGCTTGCAGAAGATGGTCAGGCAATCGCTGGCAATCCAGCGACTGCCCAAGCTCCTTCTCCATCGGCACGGAGTACGTTTCTATTCACATCTGTATCTGTGGAACTAAGTATGCGATAATCCTTTACTGTATGCTGAGAATACTTTCCCCTACTACTTTCTACGTCATCATTCAAGCGTTGCCCTCTTCAAGTCCCCCACATAAGCTATTAGGCATTTCTATTAATTAAGCTTACGCTTCTGCTTCTCATTAATTTCTACATAGTCTCGTCTAAATAATACTTCAGATAGTATGTATGTACATGGCCAAGTCAATGTCCTATATATCGTTATGCGTTGACCAACAACCTTATCCATTTTTATCCAATATCCATTATCCATTATATCTGATTTTGATCTCTCGCGGCTATCTTCGAATTGATGTCTATATATGTGTATGTACAAATAAACAATATCCCCAGTTCTAACCTCCGAAATGAAAGGATTTGAAAGGTTTTAGGCTTACTTTCAAGATGCACAAACTTTAGAAACTTTAATCGAAATGTTTAGAGAAGATATCACCCCGCCACTGAGTTAAGTATTTTAAATTATCACGACGTCTCATTGAGAGTTTTTCGTTTCTTTTTCTTCTTCTTTTGGGGTAAACGCAAAGACAGTATAAGGAATAAGATGCGTAACGCCAAAGGATTTTTATAAAGTCTCTCCGAGAAAGAGAGAGAGGGCGATCTACTGCCTGCCTGTATACGTTCTTTCAACTACATGCGCCTCACATATCTTACTCTTTATATGGTCTTTGGTAGACAGGTGATCGAAAACTCGAAAGAGTGAGAACAACGCATTAATTGTAGGTTTCAAATATGGAGAATCTAACTTTAATAAATGGGAAATATGTACCAATATTTATAAATGTGGGTAGTGGTAACCTTTCATACTTGTTTGTTGCTGAGACAATGAATGACATTATTCTTCTTCTTCAATTTATAAAATAATTCTCTTAGTATTTTTTAGTTTTTTCTTCTCTTTTGTTTTCTTTTTTTTGTTTTTTTAGTTTTTGTTTAGGAGAAACTCAGCACTGAAGCACAGAAATAAGGTTTTGCAGAAAGATTAATGTACTTTTTTTGTTGTTGTTGTTGTTGTTTTAATCTAACCATACTTAATCGTATTCATTCTTAACATAGAACTTATAAAAGTTTTTCTTTGTGATTTCTCTTTCTTTCTTTCATAATTCATGGAAATTTGATTACTTATTGTTTAAAAAAAAAAAAACTATATATTATTTATATATATGCATACATATATATACATAAAGGGTACCTCTTTTTTGTTATCGAGGTTCCACATTCGGATAACGATTTCAACGCTCACAACAGACAAAAGTGTTTTTTTTTTTTTAGAAAATTATATGCTCGTTTTCTTCATTACGAAAGTCATGGTTCATTTTTTGGGAATGTTTGTCCATTTTACGGTCGTGGTGTGTCGTTTGGGGGTAAAGAGATTCCACTAGATTTTACCGAGGCACCAAGTTGCATCAAAAATAAGAATAAAAAAAACAAAAAAAAATAGTTCACATTTTTAAAAATGAGAATCGCTCCAAAATAAAAAGAGAAAGAGCTCTGATTTTTAGCTTATTCAAAATATTAGAATTAATAAGATATTACGTGTGTTCATTAAATCGTTATTAAAAAGTGGAAACCCGAAAAAACAAAAAAAAAATAAGGAGAACACCCTTAATACATATATATATTCAAAACACACATTGGCCAACCTGATAATAGATCAACCAACGATATCATCATCATGTTCATTTTCGCCTTGTTTGTGTGATGACCAACAACGACACACAGTGTGTGTCTGCATGTGTGTGTATAAATAGTTGAAGAGTATTATTTACTGCTAAACCTATTGGTTCTCGTCATCATCGCCATCGCCATCGTCGTCGTCATGCTGCTCATCCAGCTGCTGATGCTGCTGCTGGGCAGCGGCGGCAAGTAACGCGGCTTTCTGTGCCTGCGCCTGCATCGACGCCTGCATTGACGGTGCGGACATGGCTATTTTCCCGCTTGTCTTGTACTCAGTCATCTCCTGCAATGCAAATAAGACACATTTTTTTGTTAAGCAAACTCCCAAACGAGTGCCAAGTGTTAACCTACCCGTTCATATCGAGCCTTGTCCCGCTCAGCCATCGACTCGTACTTTTGCTTGACCTCGGGATCCACATCGGACCACTTTCGTCCTAGCTCCTTGGCAATGTCGCCAACACCGAACTCGGGATTGAGAGCCTTCACCTTATTTCTCTCGTCATTGCAGAACCAGAAGAACGCAGACCTGTAACCAAAAGGAGTCACATTTATAACGGAGCATGGTTTCACTGTACCTCGGTACAGGCTTCTACAGTTGAAAGCTTAGAATTTTTGTCAATTGATTGCTCTACGAACTCACAATGAACGTTTCGGAGCATTGGGGTCCTTGATCTGTTTCCTCTTCTTGCCGCGCCCCACAACCGCACCCTTGGGCGGCACATAGTTCTGCATTTCCGCCTCATATCGCTGCTTGTCTTTCTCGGCCATCTCATGGAATCGCTTCTTCTCCTTGTCCACCATTGTCTGCGGAAGATTGTGTGATCAGAGAGAGAGAGAGTGGAGAAACAGAGCAGCTGGCACACTTACCTTCCACCGCTCGGCGCACTTTCGTGAGAACTCTGCGAATATCACAGTCTCATCGGGATGCTTCTTTTTGTGCTCCTCTCTGCAAGTTTGTACAAAGTATGCGTAGGCAGTCATTCGGCCTCTGGGTTTGGCATCAGCCTTGCCCCTGATCATTGGACTCTGTGAGCATAAAGAGGAGACGACATGGATGTTAGGAGACATAATAGCAAAGAGATTAAAGTCGAGGACACCTACCGAGTTGATGACATTCTGTTGCTGCTGCTGCTGTTGGATCTGCTGTTGCTGCTGGTGCTGTTGCTGCTGCTGTTGCTGTTGCTGCTGCTGCTGTTGCTGCTGCAATTGCGCCGCTGTGTTGGCATCAACCTGACCCTGATTGGCAGCCGAATACCACCATTGGGAGCCGGGAACGGCGGCAGCTGCAGCCGCTTGGGCCATGTTTAGACGGTAATCGTAGCCCGTGGTGCCGGCGGCATTCGATGTGGCCACCACTTGGGCCATCGTCGTGGCCGGATTAGGAAAACTGCTGGCCATTTTGTATGTGAACAGCTGTTGGGTGCCCACGCCGGCTGTGGTATTAGAGCTGTTTTGATGCGCCTGCTGCTGATTCTGCTGCACCACAACCTGGTGCTGTTGCAACTGTTGCTGTTGTACTTGTTGCTGTTGCTGCGCAGCCAGTTGCTGCTGATAGTGTTGAATGGTTTGCTGATCAATAGTTTGTTGGTAATGTTTGTGATTATATGTGGGGGTTACGCGTGCAATGCCAGTCATTGCTCGATTGGCATCGCACTCACTAACCCATTAAATTGGTTGGTTATTTATGTGCATTGATGAATGGGATGGGATGATGGGGAAAACAGCAAGCCCGAAAAGCCACACAAAACAGATCATACCGAGAGTGAAGGTAATAGTTCTTAGATTTTTTACTAATTTAACAACTTTACTCCCTAAGTAGATGGTTATTTTATCGACTGCGGATACGTAGAGGGTAACCTTGATCAGGAAGGCCCTCTGCCTGCACCCTGCTGCAGTCATGTTGTAAGTTTGTGACTAAATCTAGGCATTTTTAGGGTTAAACAGCTCATTTTTCAAGTCATTACAATATTTATTCAATATTTCAACAAATATTGGCTATTTTTTCTCATATCTAGACACTTTGTTTTACTTCTTACTCACACTAAGTCAATTCTAACATCTCAATGTATTATCTGGCCACCACTGCTCTAAAGTTGTTACTACCATTTAATATATGGATTTTTTTTACTTCTTTTTGGGATATTTTTCTATAATTATAAATATTTTCCTAAAGAAATAAATTCCAGAATACTAAAACATATAAAGCTAACGCAAATATTTAAAAAAAAATCTGAAAAGAATACCCTCTCACCCCGATTGAAAGCGAGTAGGACTTACTCCCACACCGCTCTTTCCCACTTTCAATGTCATTTCTTGTAAGAAATAGCAATTATGGAGGAAAGTTTTAAATTTAAGCTTCTTGTACATTAAAACAATATTTTCATATAAAAAACTACGCCTTCTTACAACTTACATTCAGCAATTTAATTTAATTTTTTCAAATGGCTTTAATTAAGATTTAAATTGATTTATTACAACACCCAAAGCGCCTCAATTTAAGTATAATTTAAGCTTTAGTCAACATTTAAGGTAAAAATTTGATGGGAAAATTGTTTGCTTCCAAAACAAAACCCATATTAGGCGGATCTTGAAAGTGGGTGTGGTTGAAGTGGTACTAAATATTGAATCCCTCAGATACAACTTACAAATTTGATAAACTAATCTTTTATTTAAGTATTTATTAATGTTAAAACAAGGAAAGCCCATGTAATTGCATCTCAATAACAATCTGTACAATTTTACATGCCTTACATACTACATACGAATGTATGTATCTACAGCATGTATTCCAGAGATGGAAAGTATCTCCTCTTTGCTACTGAACTTGTGCTTCGTCCGCCCACAACAAAAACAAGCCATAAACATCACAAATCAAAACAAAAGCGCGTTTTTTTGTTGTTTTGTTTTGTTTTTTGTTTACAATCTAAGCATCTGAGGACCAGCTGTTAGCGCCGAGATAAAAGCCAACTACGCAGAGACTCTTGGAATAGGGCATGGGAATGGAAGTGGGGAACTTGTGAATGGCAGTGGAACTGGAAAGAGTCGCACTGGTTCCGCGTGTCTTGGAAATCGGATTATCAACCGTTTTATTTTGATTCCATTCCAGGGCCTGGAGCGAGAGACCAGGGCAGCAGCGGTGTGTCGTGAGTGCCCCGTGAGAGTGGCGTGAATGGCATAGCGAATGGCAAGCTATTTAGAAGGGAAACCTTGCGTTTTTTCTCTTGCGTTTTTCCATTACTTTGCTAATACTCGAACATAATATTGAAAATTCGTTCTGATTGGGACAGCGGCGACAGTAATTTTGCAGTTGGAAAAATATATACAACAAAATTAAAGACAAGGAATTGAAGAAGCAATTGTACAGGGTGTGTCAGCACTGTTTTTTTTTTTTTTTTTTGTTTTGTCGACGTAGAACGTATGTATCTTGGTTAGAAAATGTATCTCAAAGAAATCTGTTAACAAATACAAACACTTTAATGTTTTGCTATCCCACATAAAAGATGGAACACCCTGTACATGTACGAACGAACATATGTACGTACATGTGTATGTACGTTTTGCGCACACACTGGCTTCTTTTTGCAAAAGCATACATACATAAGTATTTTCATAGCCAAGTATTCGCACGTACATATGTATGCACATATATATTTACATATGTACACATGGGGAAATATAGCCAATTTCAGATTACGCAAGCTGTGATTTTTGTGTGCATATTCAAGTTTGCAAACATCTGCACAACGTGCGTTCATCGCGGATATTTTTACGGCGTATGTACATATGTATGTATATGTGAATGTATGTATGCAAGCATGTCTTTGAGGCATTTTAACAAAATGCAATTAAACTTATGCTTAAATAAGTATCATCATGTCTTCTGGCATAAATACAATATGTATGTACATATTTATACAAACTAATAAAAAAAAATGGCGGCCTTAGATGCGCACGCAAAATAAAATTTCGCTGGTACAGCGTCGTTTTGTTTGTATGCATACGCACACACACACACGCGCGCGCAACCAAACACACACACACACATACACAGGCGTTCTTTCTCTTATTGCATTGCTTACTTTTTACATAAAACAAAGCAAAACGAAGAAAATATGTACATTAAAACATATGTACATATGTATACGTATACGTATGTATGCCTGCATGTATGTATGTACGTTTGTATTTGTGTATACAGCATGTTAACGGCTATGCGAGGCATTCAAAAAACTTTCCATCGAAACAAAGGAGCGAACATCAGGTGTCGGAGAGCATCCGTGGAAGGCTTAAGGCTAACATTTGCGCCCATGCCTATGGAGCTTTGTTAATTATATTTTGGCTTTGGCGGGAAAATGATTAACTTGGATGAAACGCTGGTGGCGCGCCAGCCGACGGCAGCGCTGACAAATACAAAGACAACACAATATGTATATACATATGAATATATGCGAATATGATCTGTGAGCGCGCTAGTGTGGGTTCGGTTTGGCGTGGTGCGATTGTGAGTGTATTGGGGCGCAAAGCAGCAACGTATACCTGCACACAAGCTTACCTGTATTTGATGAAAGTGCTCCATAACTGTGAGCGATCGGATCGGATCGGCTCCGACTGTTCGATTGCGGATTGGTATTACTTTTAGTTTATTTTTTCGGCGTACACGGCGTCCTCTTTCACTGCCAGTTTCGAATAATAGTTACTATACTAGCCGCTACTTCTCTTCTCTTCTCCACGTCTTTCTTCTTCTTCTTCTTCTTGCACTACACACACCAACGCAAGCACTATGTCAATGGCTATGGAAGCGGAGTCGCAAGTCTCAAGCCAGTAAAACTGTTCTGCGCCGTTTGTTGTACGATGTACGATGTACGCTGTACGTTGCTAGTTGCTGGTTTGTTGGTTGTATTGATTATTGCACGTATGTACGTATGTATTTACACACGGCAAGCACCAGACACAGACAGAGCACACGCCAATTCAAAATTAAAAAAACTTCCAAATTCAAAATTCATCGATTCTAACGACGACACAGAACAACGCACGAAACGACGAAACAACGCCAATGTAACGTGTGCTTTTTTGCAGCGAAAGGCAACGCGAAACGCGGCGAATTATTCGGTTTGTTTTGCCGTTTGCTTTTAGTTAGTAAAAAATAAACAAACAGCGCTGCATACGCTGCTTTATTGTAGTAGCGTATCGCTGTGTTTTGTTGGTATCAATGCGGAAAAGATGAGGTTCGTACGCGCGCCGCTCGCCTGATTGAAAACACACACAGAGAGTACCAACAACGAATGCAAAGGCTATTGAATTGAATTGCCGTCTCTGCCTTACTGTGCTTCATAACCCCAGCTAGCCAAACTTCTGTATGCGTTGAATGCGCAACTGTGTGCGTGTATGTGTGCGGGAGAGAGCGAGAGCGAGAGCGGGCGGTTGTTTATGGACGCCTTTTGTGAGTAACTGCGAGAGGCGAGCATGAGAGCGGCCAATGGTGAGTGGACCACAGGGGGTGGAGGCGGGGTGGTGTGACGAGCCCTGAGTACAGTTTACTGAGCAGGGCGCTCTCACATTCTCTCAGCGTATACAAACATATGTACATACACGTGGTGGAGGGAAACAGGCCTTATACAATTTTTGGCTTGTTACTTTCGTGCACACGTACATATATACATACATATGTACATATGCATGCGTATGTACATAAAAGTATGTACATAAACGCTTCACACCCGCCCTATTATGGCACAGCGTTAAACGTACATTCTTGGTGGTGTATAGAATATCGAATTCTGTGTTTATGCCAATTAAACAAATGTTACAGCCCTGAAATATGCGTCGTAATAGATGTAAACTTGAATTTACTTAGCCAGTAAGCTGAAACAGAAATGTATCTTAAAGCATGTGTTTTAACGATTGTATGTACATATGTTTACACCCTGCTTACATCCATATGTACATACTTTTTGTATGTACGGCATGCTAGCCGAATTCTAAAAATCATCTACAGGCATACGACGTGCATTAATACAACCACATTGATACATACCCGAGTTACATACATACATATATACGTATAGCGACCCATACATAGGAGCCACTGCTACATACACATGTTTCATTTTGTGTTCCCGTCTGACTGTACTTCCCAGCTCGCTCTCTTTTTCTCTCTCGCTCTCTCTCATTTTGAAAAGAGAGGGCACAGCGTTAAAATAATGCAGCATTATGTGAGTGTGTTGGTGAGGTCACAAAAACCACTACAACGCTGTCTGGCGTTGCCAGATTACGTGAGGAATCTCGGACGTTTTAACGATTTTCCGCGCCGCCTGTAATTTTTCGTTTGTAAGAAACTCGCCGGTAGGGTGCGCAGCCCAGGGGGCGTGCTGGAAAATGCAGAATTTGGGCAGAAAACCCTTCGCTAATGTTTATGAAAGCATTTTAAAGAACTGATGTTGAAGCGTTGCCATATTGTTTATCTATGCCTTCAACCTTTTATCACAGTTTGCGTCACTTTAGCTAATTTCAACACACTTTGTATGACAGCTTATAACAGTATAACTATGTATATTTTCTCGAGCAGGAAGAAATTCGATGCTTATACTGTTATACATCTTTACCACTTACTTTTTTTCCTTCTATAAATAAATTGCAGAGTTCCCCTAAGCCCTGATGTTTACTAGACCAATATAAATGCAGAGAAATTGTAAATAAAAAATATAAACTTTCGGCCATATATTATGGAATTTGGTATATTTTGGTATCTTTGCATACCGGACGGTATATTTGATTGAACATTTCCCGGTCACACTGCTTGTTTTTGTAACTGCAAAACAACACAAAACTAACGAAATGTCGAATAAAATCCCAATCAACCTACCCGAGGAGGAGCTGGACTGGATACAGCTGCGCCAGGACCTGGGCCCCGTCGTCGAGGTGGAAACGACCAAGGAGAAGTTGCAGCGCAAGATCAAGGAGAATCCCCTCGTGCCGCTGGGTGAGTAGTGTGTGTTGGCCGGGTGCTGCTCCGGCATAGCCGCCCGCCGGGTTACGTAAAATGAAAACAAACTGAATGAATCGTCGGCGTCTCCCCCCCGTGTAGGATGCCTGGCCACCACCGCCGCCCTAACAATGGGTCTGTACAACTTCCGGACGGGCAATCGCAAGATGTCACAGCTGATGATGCGCACCAGGATCGCAGCACAGGGCTTCACCGTGATGGCCCTCATAGTCGGCGTCGTGATGACCTACACCGACAAGAAGTAACTCCGCTTGTCACCCGAAACTAGTCAGTTTGCACTCACACTCTGACCTGAGAAATTGACCCGAAATGTGATATTGGTGGGGTTCCCAATACAAGAGTTGCCCAACACAATGGTAGTGTACATAATAAACTAATGTTAATGCGGATGGCTCTTTGCTAAGACCAACGATTCTTACATGTTAGATACATGAATAAAATGCGTAAACGTTTCTAAATATGTTATTATATAAATAAGACATTTGCTTACTGAATTCTGGCTGATTTATGCATTAAATATTTATTATTTAAAAGGTTCAGGGGGGAAATTGATTGTAATTTTTGTTTAAATAGAAAAAAAAACAAACCTGAAAAACTTCTGACAAGTGTTAATCAACAAAAAAGAACAGGATTTTATCGAATTTCACGACAGACTTGGCTTACTACGGACAGGAAGAGAAAGCCCAGCTTAGCCTCACGGAATGCTGCACCGTGATACAAGTCCTTGCAGGACACTTAAACGTTCTAATAACCTTTCAGGATATTTTAATATTAATCAGGAAAGTTATCTACACAGTACTGAAGTCTTATTCCACCCTAAATAGTATGTAATATATTATATATGTATATCACATTTTTTATTAGCAACCGAGGCGATCTAGCCATGTTCGTTTCTTAGTTTTAGATCTATGTATATGGATTCTTCATATGTGGAACTTTTAAATAGTCTTTTTTGCATTTCAAATGTACATAGGTATGTATGTATGTAAGTCGAAACGGATCAGATCGAACAACTATATCTTAGTGCTGTCATAGGAATGATCGAAAAATATTTAAAAACTAGTATAACTAAGGTTTTTTAATGTGGTTTGATCTACTCAAAAAGTGTTGGTCTTTTTTATTACTTTAAAATTGATATACAATGTATATAATTTTATAAACATCGGCTGACAGTCGTCACGTAAAAGATCGAAAATGTAACAAGAAAATAATATGCAAATTTGGTCAACTTTGTTGTTTTTATTTATAAGCACATATGTATAACTAAAGATATAGTACGTTTATATAATTTAATAATCAAGTTTTACATTTATTTACTCGAAAATCATTTATTAAAAATACAAAAATTCAAGTGTTAGGCTAATATTTCTAATCTGTTCAGATTTTAAGGATATAATGGAGATAATAATATTATAGAGGGATGTTCGTAATTTATCTGATTTCAGTAAGATCATGCTTCTACTAAACCGGAAATTCACAGAAATGGTAATAAAATGGAAAACAATTTCAAAAATGTGCCGCAAAGTATGCAAATATATTTTTGTTTCTAAGAAGTAACCATTTTGTAGCACACTTTTGGCCTTAATTTCAAATGATTTCAAATCGCCAGCGATATCCTTGAACACTATACAGATGGCGCGATGTTTTGTAAACACACACACACAACAGGCCCACCCATACCTGGGTGTGGCTTAAAATGCAGGCACGAACACGTACTTACACGTCCAGCTTACCGATAGCTGGTTACTTTCAATGTTACCATGTATCCGCTTCTGGGGGGGGGGGAGATGCGCGCGCACCTCTGGATGTTTTTGAAAGGGGGGGCGGGGAGACCCATGGATTTCGGGATAGTTTCTGTCACTCAGTTCGAGGTAGGACACATTCTAAATCACACAGGAGCCAGGGATTGTGTTGAAAGAGGTTTGGAATTGTTTAAAAAAAATAACTGTTTATATGTGCGTGATGTGTTTTAGTTTAGAAATTGAAACTAACTGGCTTTTGGGAGGATATTGGAAAATCAAAGACTTGATTTTCGTTGCCAGAATGCAATGGAATTTTCTGCAAACGATTTGTGTGTGTTTTGTGTTTTTGTGTTTTTCTAGGCTCACTGAAGCAGGGGAATTCCCCCAGTCCTTGGACTATTGAAGTTCCCTTTTTATATTGCTATAAAATAGGCATAAATATTAAGTAAAATAAAGTTAACTAATAGACAAAGGACTATGGACAAATAAAGAAATACTGGGGAGTCATAGAGCAGCTAGAGTAGTGCCAAAATCCACCCCCAAAGAAAAAGGCAATGTTGTGAATCGGTGGCAAGCCAGGCAAAAACACACAGATACACATGAACCCGGGGGAGTTCGCGTACAAGTCTATTGATTAGTAGCACCTCAGGTGGCACGTACACCCTCTCGCCCACCCCCCACCCCTGGGGATACCTGCATTCCATCTCTCATTCGGTATTGTTTTTCCTTTTTTGCGACAGCTTCAAAATGAACATACTGCTCGGAAATTGTGTGGGCAGCTGCGATCAATTGGCCGGCCCACCGCCCGACTTTATCCTGTCGATGCCGCCGCCGCCGCTGCCATCGTTCCTCATCTCCAAGCCGGCCACCGTGGAGGCTCTGGTGCCCTCCAATGAGTCGCAACCGTGCTTTGCCGCCTTCATGTGCGGCCAGGGACAGCAGCACAATGAGAGCGGCAACGCCCTCATGGAGCTGGTGCGGAGCGACTCGAAGAGCCTGGAGAATGTCTGGCTGTTTGTCTCCTCGTGCATCGGTATCTTTGTGCTGGGCTGCTTCCTGGCCCTCATTGTCATCAGATGCAGGGAGTAAGTGCTCGCCGGAAGTCCCTTCCCCATCCTTGTGGCGTCTCTAATGCGGATTTTCGTTTCGCCTGCAGCTCCTTCTTCTCGTACCAGGACGCCAACATCAAACAGACGGCCATCAGCGCTTTGGGCGATGCCACCAAGTCCAATGCCTTCACCTCCGGCGGCATACTCTATCCCTGCGCCACGGCCAATAGCCGGGATCTGTTGCAGAGCCAGCTGGTCAACGACAGCCGACTGCTCTGGGCCACATTGACGCCCCATGGCACCCGGCACTTCATCATCGAGAACTCGCAGGACGGACACTACGAGTCGGTGGACTATCGCGGCAAGTCACACAGCCAGGTCTTCCGCGGCTATGCCAAGCATTCGCAGTCCTTTGTCAAGGTAAGAGGGTTCCATCTAAGGGTTTAAGTTATTTAAAATAACATTGTTGTACTCTATTAGGGTAGTCATTTTAATTTAAGGAAAACTGATAAAAATATGTGTTTTTTTCCATTGAAATTGAACACTTTTGGAGCAATTTGAATCTTGAATACATAGTTTATCCTGGATTTCTGGTAGCGCTTGTATGATCAATAGATTCCTCTTTAAAAGATGTAAAGACAAGAAACCTAAGGAAGCTGCTTCTCTCATGCTTGTGTCATTTTTTTATTTCTCTAATGATTCCACTTGGTGGTATTTAGAGAGAAAAAATGAAAAGCTCTCTCTGAGTACAGTTAAAAAAAAAGTCTATAGTTTGCTATTGCTTGTACATTGCAGGCAAGTCGAGGAAGAAGGAACGAGAGAGAGAGAGAGAGAGAGAGTAGTACTTAGGCAAGAAAATGCGAAGCTCGCTCATAGTACACCTGAAGAGAAACTTGCTCGCTATTGCTTGTACATTGCAGGCAAGTCGTGGAAGAAAGAACGAGAGAGAGAGAGAGAGAGAGAGAGAGAGAGAGAGAGAGAGAGAGAGAGCGCAGTATTCAGACAGAAACAAATTTGAATCTATCTTAGAGTACAGCTCTCGTTCACTATTGCTTGTACATTGCAGGCAAGTCATTAAAGAAACAACGAGAAAGACAGAGAAAGCGATAGATAAAAGGATCTTTCAAAAGTTAGCGAATTAAGGAAAGTGAAAACTTTTCTCAGCACTTTAAAACTAGAGTGCAATAAATGAGCGCCGAACTGAGATCTGTTTTCAATTCCATTTTTAATCGGTATTGAGGACTTCAAGTGAGTACTCTGATTTCAGCTTTTGTTTCTATAGGTTTTTCCCTCTCGAATTTCACTTTCCTAAGGTCCAGTTAAGGCTAAATCTTACAAAAAATGTAATTAGAGATTATAATCTAGGGTGATCCTTCTGACTTTATCAATTTGTTCATGTTCTGGCAGTTAGTCAACGTAATTCATCATTAACTTTGAGATTGATAAGTGAAAAATGTTCTATACATAAGAATTTTGTTGGGGAATAGTTACTATTAAGACTTAGAGATCGTTTCTAAATTTGTAGAACTAAGAAACCTTTCTTAAATTGTATAGGGACAGTAAGGCTTAACCGCTCATTAAAGTTAAAGTAAAGAAATGTAAGAAATTCAAGCTGATGGTCTATTTTTTTTTGTTTTTTTTTCAGTCCTTCGACAACAATGGTTTTGTCGACTACGACTACGAGGACCCCACCCCGTTGATGGACTCGTATCACGATGACATGGACTCTGGCTACCAAGAGCCCCACGAGGTCACTGGCTCCCTGAAGCGATCACCGATGCGAACTCTGGACTCGGCGAATGGTACCCCCACCGGTGCCGGCTCGACCTACAACTCCAACGGTGGTGGAGGTGGCGGAGGCACTGGTCTCTCCTCCAACCAGAACGGCAACACCATGTCTATTAGCCGCAAGACGACGCTCTCCCGCCGCATCAGCGACGCCTCCTCGCACAATGGCACATCGATGTAAATGTGTGATGGAACCAAGGGACCGCTAAGAGTTGCGTCTTGTAAATTACACTTGGAGGCAGGGTCCGGGCCTGGTCGTCGTCCATAACTAACTACAGAATGCAGTATTTTTACATTAATTGATTCTTTTTTTTTATGTTTTTGGTTTTTTTATACGTTAGACTATTTTAAGCCAGTGATCTATGTGTGTTGTATGGGTTCGAAAGTTCGAATTGGAAGCAGGAGCAGGAGCAGCAGAGGGAGCAGACCACGCACAGGCGATTGCCTCCTAAGCCCACTACTATATACGTTGATTAAGATATAGTGTACTATATACAGTGCACACATAATACTCGCATCGCCATGAATTGCTTGTACACTCCTACGTTCGTACCGTACATTAACTACAAACTATATGTCAGATAATCTAAACTAACCGCGCAATTCGATTCCGCTGAATCGGACCTACTGGGCACTACCAGACTTACAATACATACCTTCTGGAATGTGTAGCATCGAAGGCAATATAAAGTAAAAGATGCGTAACGCCGTATGATTTATTTGATTTAGGCTCTCTTGAAATTTTCTTGAAAAGCCAGAGAGAGAGTACTCTAGAGCCAGCAAACTCTCGCACTCTAGCATTCTAAAGTTGATGTGCTTGCACTTCAGGTTGTCTTCAAAATTTGTCGAAAAGCCAAAGAGAGAGAGAGAGAGAGAGAAAAAGTACTCTAGAGCCAGCAAACTCTCGCACTCTAGCATTCCAGATCTGCCTGTACTCACGCATGGAAAAGAGAATGCATTTTAGTGAGAGAGAGAGCAAAAGAGCGAGAACTTCATCGCTAGCATATGACAATTTATATCAGCGTTGCCCACACTTACATTGACATGTAAGACTTGCATTTGTGTGAGTAAAGACAGTGCTTTTCGGCGAGTCGTTGTCGACGTCACACGAACGTTTACGCTATNGGTGTGAGCAGAGGCCGGGCAGAGAAACTGCCCTGACTCGCGAGTCTATGGAGAGGGCAACGCTGATTTATATACATGCGCGTTACGCATCTTATGCTTCATCTTGTCTTTGGTTGTATGTTGTATAATTAAAACGTACATTTTGGGAAAATACTCTGAACACGTCTCGCCTTTAGCGCTCGTTTAATAGTAGACATAAGAACAAATAAAAAATAAAATTCTCGGTAGTACTACACTATAACTATACACCGTCGCTGTAGCCGCCATTTAAGATTCCAATTTCGCTTAAATCTGATGATGGTTACCAAGAGCAAGATGGAAACAATGAAAATATGTCAAGGACTTAACTAGTTTTATAGAAATCGAATGATATGTGATATCCAAAAGCAGTTGGATATCACTCTCAAGTTGAAAAGCCAAGGGAGATGGGCATCAATTTGGAATGTAGGAGCATTATACGAAACGCTATGTAAAACTAGCTTGAGATATCAATTTTGCTTACGAAAACTTAAAGGAAAAAGAGCTCTGGGAGCCAAGGGAGCTACTATGTGCCCATAGCTGCTGTAATAATGAGAATTCCAGGAATGTTTTGCCATATAAATGAGCTTTCTTAAGTAATTTCTTTCTTGTAAAATTCAATTAAGATCCAAAGATGTCTTAACCCTTGGAAACCATCCAAAATTTAAGCGAAATCAAAGAGAGAGAGGGAGATAGAAGCTAGCAGCTCAGTATGCTCTTGATCCAGTCATGCAGATGCACCTCTATGACATTCACCTGGCTGTAGTTCTTCAGATGGAACTGATTGAAGGCAATGGTCAGGTGTATGACGGCCGACACAAAGTCGCTGAGCCGCAGGGTCCCGTCCTTGCGGATATATCGCTGGATCAGGCAGTTCATGATGTCCGTGCTGAGCTGAAAGCCAATGTCACAGAGAGCGTCGCGCAGCCGCTCCGCCCGCAGAATGCCCGCCTTCTCCTTGGTGTACATCTTGAAGACGCCCTGCCACGACTTCAGGTTCACCATGAAGGTCTTGAACTGCTGGAAGGTGATGCGTCCGTTGCCGCTCTTGTCCTGCAGCGCAATCACCTGGCGGCATATATCGATGTTGGCACACCCCTTGATGTAGTCGTTGGGCAGACAGGCCTCCAGCAGTTCGTGCAGCTCGAAGCAGTTGATTGTCTTGTTCTCATCCGCCAGCTGCATATACACGGGCTCGTACTGGCACACGCTCTTCACCTTCGTGCCGCCGCTGCGGTCGTCCTCGCTCTTGAGCGCCGGAAAGGGCTCCAGCAGGATCATCGTTTGTGTCTCCAGGCAGGAGAGCCGGAAGATGGCTGTGCCCAGTATGCGAACGGTGAAGTGCGCCTCCTCCGCCGGCTCGTAGGTGGTCGGTATGAGGACATAGTGACCCGCCTCCAGTTGCGTGTGGTAGCTGACGTGACGCGTATTCCCATAGTCCGAGTTGAGGAAGCTCACGTGGTTCTTGAAGAAATCCTTCTGCAGGCACTCGGTAAGGCCGTAGTCACGGTCCCACGTGTACATCGTGAAGCCGATCACCTTGGGCTCCACGGCCGTGTGCTGATTGAGGGCCACCACCACCTCCTGGCGCTCCTGCACGGAGATCAGCAGCTGTGGATTGATGTGGAAGGACTCGTGATTGCGACACCCGCCGGCCGTGACGCCCCGCTTCCACTGGCCCTGATACATCTTCATCTTCCAGTGCTTGGGCCGCTTCTTGAGCATTTCCTCATCGTTGGCCGTGTCCGTGTCCAGGTAGACCACCTCCAGCATTGTGAAGACCTGAACAAAGTCGCAGAATGACATCCAGAACTCGCCCGGTCCCAGCTGGGCGACCAGACGCGCACGCTCTGCGGACGACACACGCTCCCAGGTCTTGGACAACGGCGACCAGTCGCCGGTGAAGTGCGTCTTGTCGCCAAAGGGCTTGCTGGAGAAAGTGTCCCGCACGCAAATCAACTGCACCGAATCCCCCATCAGGGTCTCCACCTTGTCCAGGCCGGAGAGTCTGCAAGGAAGGTAGAGGGGAGAGGTAAGGATGTAGTATTAAGGGTCAAGGGATTCGGTTCCCTTACCTGTAGTTAACCGTGACCATGATGCCGTTGGTTAGGCGCTCGGCGATATTCTTCTTGGCCACCGACCCGGCACCGCTGGCGGCGGCTGCACTCTTCACCGCCAGGCAAGTGACAATGCATGTGGTGGCCAGCTGATCCTTGAGCGTCTGCGGCCTCAGGGTGTCCGGATCGATGGGCATGCAGCGGACCACGCCGCCGAGAAGATCGGTTAGGCCATCGGATCGTGTGCCATACTTGAGGGCTTCATAGGAGCCATGCAGCTTGGCAATGGCCTTCTCCAGCAGGGCTGCCCAGAAGCAGTTCGAGGCCTGCGGCTGCATGAAGGCCAGCCGCCCATTGATGGTGGGCAGTCGGTCGTCGACCAGCACCTCCACCCATTCGCCGCACCACCACAGGCGAAAGCGAAAGACGCCCTGGGCCTTGGCCAGGCTCTGATCGGCGGGCACCACGCGATAGAAAAGATTGCGCAGCGAACAGAGGACGCCCAGGCAGGAGACCAGCCAGCGATCGCCCATCTTTCCGGGCACCACATCGAACTCGGCCGTCTCGTTGAGGAACACCGCCGCCTGGGCTGGGCTGTGGTGCTGAGACAACGACGACGGTGATGGTGTCTGTGCCGCCGCCTGGCTTTGGGCGGTGCTCAGCTCCGCGATCCGCTTCCATTGGAAGGTGAAAGGGGGCGTCTGGTAGTAGAAGACGGATGACTGAACGGCGGGGAAATCGGGGTCTTCCCACAGTATGCTCTTGGCCCTGCAGTCACTCAAAATGCGCTCGTATTTGGTGGCCATTGTCGCTGTTCACATAACTCCCGAATCTCTCAGCACAGCGCGCACCCGATACCGATCCCTATCCCAATCCGTATCCTTATCCCTATTCCGAAACCGATTCCGACTCCAATTGGATCCTGCTGCCTGTTGTTTTGGCCAAAGTGAAAGTTAACGAGCTGTGCCTTAATATATACACTGCCAACTAGCCCGAGCTGAGCTGAGCGGAGCGGAGGCCTAGCTTGGCCAAAAGAAACTAGAGCTGGCTCCGCGAGCCAGTTCGGCTCCGAGTGCGTGAGCCTCGGTAATTGGGCCCAAAACTGGTTCCAGTGAGAGTCTCTCTCTCTTTCTTTCTTTCTCTCTCTCTTGGCCATTTTCGCTGCGAGGCGCCACAGTTCAGAGCGATCTGCGCATGCGCACACCATTGGGAGAACTGCCTACATATGTATGTACATAAGTATGTATTTAAACATACAAACATATTCATCTAGGTATGAAAAAAGCAATTTTCAGTTTATTTAAGCTATGTTTAGCTTAGTTTTAAATTAAAAACTATCAGAACTCTATTAACTTTCCTAATTTAGCATATTTAAATAGTACTGTAAATATAAGTATTTAAAATAGAATTTTTAATAGCATATTCAAGTGTAACTGGAGAATTCTAAATTGTTTACAAAACAAAAGAAATTTTGCGTTTGTCACCTGAATTTTACCTTGTTGGGATGTGTTTTTTTATTATAATTATAAAATAATAAATAAGACATTGCTCAGCCTACCAATCAGCTTCATCATCATCAACAGCCGAATAGATCTAGCCATGTTCTTCTGCTCGTTTGTATATTACCTAGTTTTAAAGTTTTAAACCTATCTGTATAAAGTTTTTCAAAAAAGTATTATTCCAAATACCTTATACTACAGCTAGTAGACATAGTTAAGTTATACAATTACGAATATATCATATATGTAAAATCCTATTTGGCTGTAAGATGAATGATAATAAAGCTGTATTTTTTTATATCAACTTACATTCTGTCCAAAGAGGTGAAAGATATAGTTGGCCCCCAGAGCTATATTCTTCACATAACATTAAGGCAGCTATTTCAAAAAATCATAGATCTCTAATTTAGTTCACAAAAAGGTAATAATAATCGAACTTTGCCTAAAGTTTTAATAAACTGTATATATTATATACTATTTTTACGAACATAAATGTATTGTTTCGGTGCAGATCAGTTTTAATTCCAATATCTACATTATTTAAACAAAAAAATATATATAAATATTTAGTGAACAAGTAAGAAAAGCTTACCTCGGGCGGATCAGATAATTTATTACGTATTAAACAAGATTTTGATACTAAGAGCATAAATTACACGAAGCACCCTGTTTTGCGTATGGTAGCTATTAGATATAGTTGGCCGATTTTTATGAAAATTTTAACAAAGTGCTATTATAGTTTAAAATGTATGTAAAATGTAAAAATCATATCATAAAAATCATAATCATCATATATCATATCAAAATATAAATTTAGACCGATCTTTCCTATGACAGCTATGTGATATATTGGTCGTATTATAATGAAATTTATAGTGTTTGGCTGTATTCATATTATAGGACCACAAATGCAGTTTAATTAAAATATCTTTAACAAGTAAGAAAAGCTAACTTCGGGCGGAACCGAAGTTTATATACCCTTGCAGATAATTTGT
>JAEIIU010045271.1:0-23677 GCA_018874675.1 Drosophila baimaii | reverse complement strand
CTGAGAGACTAGTTTGCGTTTCAATTTTTTGGTCGCGGTAGACCTTTTCTGGGAAATGCCCATATTTAATTAGTTTTTTAATCGAATATATATTTTGGAAACCAATTTCACAGCTTACTTTGAGTATATTTACAAAGCACATACATATGTATATTATTTTTACTCAATAGGAATTTTATAGTTGTATTTGTAATTAAATTAAAAATGTCCCTAATTAATTTAGTTTCTCTCAGAACTCCCTAGGAAATATTTAATCTCATTAATTAATTAATTGGGTAGTAATAATGTATTAACGCTCTCTCACTAAACAAGCCAAGTTTACATTGTCCTTTTGAAACAATAAGCCTGGGATTTTAGATCCCTGCCAATCAGGCGGGTAGTAGTAGTTTCCATAATATTTCGATTTTAATCGGATGCGAATTGCCTGAACTAAGCCGTATTTATTGACAGAAGATACTTAGCCCTTTGAGTACGGAAAACCACTTATTCAGTGTTTAGCTACTTTGGGCCTTAACCCCGCTTATGGCCCATGCCAAGAGGTCCTTGTCAATGCATATTGATTGGTATTTATTGTGGGCGTGAACGTTGCAGTATCGGTGCAAACAACAGGCTGGGGATTCAGCCTTTGGGCCACTGGGGGCTCTGGCTGGATTTAGGATAATTGGCCATTACGATTGGCCTAATTGAAATGCACAAATTGGCACTGATTAGCTAACCCCGCCTCCCTCCCCTCCGTTGCAGGACTCTTCCTGGAGTGTCCGGGCACCACGGCCATATCCCTGCGCTCGACCCTGGAACGGATCTCGGCACCGATCCACTCGCTGTCCATCTATGACTTTGACCGCTCGGTGACATCGCTCTCGCAGGATGTCTTCCAGCCGGGCGTCCACATACGTCACCTGC
Organism: Drosophila baimaii; assembly: GCA_018874675.1. Classification (NCBI taxonomy): domain Eukaryota; kingdom Metazoa; phylum Arthropoda; class Insecta; order Diptera; family Drosophilidae; genus Drosophila; species Drosophila baimaii. Next base: position 22,774 of record JAEIIU010045271.1, on the reverse strand, counting down.
AGTTCTCCCACTCGCACCTGGAGGCCCTCAAGGACAACAGTCTGCGCAATGTCCGCTCCAGCCTGGAGTCCCTGAGCATTGTCAATGGCAAACTCACGCAGGTAAGTGAAATTAAAAGGGGAAAAATCACATAAAAACTCAAAGAACTACAAAATTAATAATTAAATAATAATAATTACAAAGAATAATAATAGTTTAAATATAAATTTACTTAATTTATATTTGGTATATATATTTTTTTAAGCAAGTGAAACTCTCATAGATAAAGCCCTACAGTTTTTAGTTAATTAAATGCGAGGGGCCTTATGCATTTTTATGAACTGTCGAAGGCCTGAAATTGGGTGCCTACTTTCAGGCGGAAACCCCACTAAATAGGGAAAGTGCTTAGCCAAGGCACACACCCGCATAAATTGCATTACACACGCGTGGTTTTTCCGGCATTTTTGGGCATTTTTCGGAGCTAATTAGTCCATCGAAAGCTGATCGAGGATCGGGAATGGGGCAGCACATAGACGGGGCTCCACAATATCCGCGCACCACAGCCAGCTCGCGGCAACATACGGCGCCCGAAATAATGTTAAACAAAGTTGGGCAACCGAGAAACAAAAAAAAAACCAAAAAAAAAAATGCAAATGGCTTTCTAAGCCATTAAATTTGGAAAAACAGCCGCCGCAACGGCATCCAGCCACCAGAATCCGGGAATACCCGGCATTCAACAGTGGCAACTGGGAAATGGAAAATTCTAGGGGTGGGGTGGACAGGGGGGCAGTGCCCGCGCCGCCAGCCATAAAAAGTAATTTGCCGCCGCCGCCGCCGCCGCCGAATAACAAACGAGCCAAAGCCAAAAACAATTGCGTTCAATAAAATAATTTGCAGGCGAACGCAACTGGCGAAAGGCGGCCAGCCGGAAACGCACACACACAGACCGAGAGCAACAGAGCGAGATATATATATATATATATGTATAGGGAAAGTGAGACAGAGAGAAGGGCGTACAATTTTCACAAAATTAATACATATATGTAACTGGGAAAAATTATAATTTAAATCTCAGCTTACAGGATTTTTAACTCCTTGTTTTTAACATAAAAAAATGTTCAAGAGATTTCATACAAATTATTTATAATACGGATTATTATGTTTTTTTATTTATATATATTATATAAACACAGTGGTGTCTACAAATAATTAGGCCGATCTTATGACCTCAAATTCGCTAAACGCATTAACTATATATATTATTTATTATATTATAATATTATTTTATACATATATAATATTATATATAATTTAAACTATAATCATAATCCCTCATTGGTAATAATTTGCGTGAATTGGTGTCCAAAAGTATGCTTAAAAATAAGTTAGCTATAAGTCCGGACACCTAATAAATAACCATTGCCTACTTTTAGACACATTATCAATTGATTTTAAATCTGTGCTTTACATTTAATATTGCAAGAATATTTAACAGTATATGTATAAATAAACATAAGCATTTTTAATTGATAGAAAATACTTCTTGATTAGTAACTTAATTTAAGGAATTAATAGGGGGGATTTCAAATGCCCTGAAAAATGTGTCAAAAAGTATGCACTAAAATGTTGGTGGTGCCAAATTCAGGGTAAATTTGTTAAGATTATTATAATGTTCGATTTTGTAACATACTTTTTGACACCTTTATTTTTTAAAACCCAAGAGATGGGTAATAATTGCGCTAATATTAATTAAATAATAGTTCAATACATTTTTTTTTTTTTATATAAAATATTTATTCGGTACTTAAATTAGGCAACGTAATTTTCAGCTATATCTATTATTAATTAACAATTTATATATAAAGTTGTAGAGTTTGTCAGTTTCATTTTTTAATAATTATAAATACAAGACAACAAGACAGATACATTTAATTCATTAAAAAATCCACCTGTAACCAGAAACGAACACACACTTATTATTCAATGAGCAAACAATGCAACATATGGCAGATGAAAGGAAAGCACCTGATTTTCCGGCACTTGCACTTCCATAAATAGGGCACTCCACAACGGGAACAGATATCACTTAACCCAGGCAGTAATCGAAGTCACCACCCCAAGATGTCCAAGCTGAGCCTCATCCTACTGATAGCCACCCTCGCCGTGGCAGCCATTGAGGCCAACGACAGTGACAATGTCCGCCCCAAGCGCTGCCGGCGCTGCGGCCTGCCGGACATCCGCAATCCCCGCGAGCTCTGTGTCCGCCAAGCGTCGACCAACACCTGCCAGCGTCTGGCCACCTGTCGCCTGCAGGAGCAGAATTGTCTGCGCAAGGAGAGTGGCCGTGAGCTGCTCCGCCAGACCTGCGTCACCCAGTGCCGCAAGATCCCCAGGGGCAGCAGCTCGCGCGTAAAGTGCGCCCCCAAGAAGGTCCAACCCGTGGCCAAGGACTAAGTGGTGGCTGAGGAACCCAGAAAGCGGCATTTATTTTTCTAAATTTATTTCAAACTCTTCAGAAAATATTGTATTATATTAAAAAGAAAAATATATATATAATTTGATAGAAATACATTGCTCTTTTTAATTATAAACACAAATCAAAATAGCACAAAAATTGGGTAATTGAACAACAAATACCAATATGTTAGGTATTGCAACGAATTTTTTTGTAGAGAATGCTGTTAAATGATATACACAACTTATATAAAATAAATCTAAAATGCTAAAGTGGGATAATACAGGAAATGTGGATATATAATTAAATTGAATTCACAGAGAAAAGAGTATTCTTCTTTACCAGCAAAAAGCTAGCTTTTATTACCTTTTTAGTTTGGGCTACATATGTATGTTTTATATGAGACACAATATCTTTGTTTATAATTGAAACAAGATCTACTTTCTGTTATAATAATAATATCACTAATTATAATTATAATAACTCTGTCTAGAGTAAATACAAAAGTTCTGTATTTATTGTAATTAATGTAAAGTAGATTTTTTAGATGTTTCAAGTATTTCTTAAGCTTACGTTTCACCAACGAATGAAGCTTGTAATAATGATATCATAAAACATTAATGCAGAGTTTTTAATTAATATATTCACATTTTATTTAGTTGATTTAGATTTCAGGGTTTATATAGAAGCTAGTTATTGGGACTTGGCGGGGGAATCCTTGGGTTTCAGCCCCTCTCTCGCCGCCTTAGGCAAACCTCAGGCAAGTCGCCCACCATTCGTTGGCCACAATGTCGCTTATCTGTGAGATGCCAGGCTAAAAAATATTGGAACAATTTATTAAAAAATTAATTAATAATTAAATTAAATTAAAATCGATGAAAATGATATATACATAACATATATATATAGTATTATATGAGAATAAAGTCATACAGCCAGACATGTCAAGCTACAAGTATTTCGCTTTTTAACAACAGTAAACCCCTTTTAATCTAGTAAATACAACACTAAATATTAATCGATACTTCAAGTATTCTACCTCATACATGATATCCTAACTATCGATTCTATCGTTATCGATATACCGTCTTGGTAATATCGAATGTCAAGCATCACTAATATATAAAACTTGCAAGAAAATACTTAAGATTGCTTAAAACATAATACCAGCTGCAGTTTCTTTTCTTTTGAATTCAGCTTGGTTTTATCCTACACTTTTTCTTGCTGTGTAAGGGGGGTCAATACTCACTTTGTCTGGGCTTGGAGTTGCAGTTCTGCTGACGCAGCTGACAGGTGTTGGCCAGCACCTTGCACCGGCGACCATCTCGCGAGCGGACACAGATCTCCGCCTCGGGCGGCGTGGGCTGGCACTGGGGGGAATGCCTTGGATTCGCGGGGCAGTCGATGTAGCAGGGCCCCCGCACCATGCCCTGGAGGCCCAGGCAGTACATGTCCCGGGTGGCGGTCACCGTGAGGTTGAGCCTCCGTATCTGGTTCATCATGTCGCAAACGTTGCCGAATCTCTGGCACTGGTTCTTACCCACAAGGCGTCCGCAAACCGGAGGACTGTCCAGGCCGCAGCCGATATGGGGGCAACGTGGCGCGATGGGCAGTGGGGTGGTAGTGGTGGTAGAGGGAGTAGGAGGAGTAGGGGTAGTGGAGGTAGTAGAGGGAGTAGGGGTAGTCGAGGGAGTAGTGGGAGTAGAGGTAGTAGAGGGAGTAGGGGGAGTAGAGGTAGTAGGGGGAGTAGTGGTGGTAGAGGGAGTAGAGGGAGTAGAGGTAGTACTTGTCCCAGTGGTGCTCCCCGGCCACTCGGTGGTCCTGGCAGTGCTGCCACCAAGCAGCGCCATAAGGACAAAGCCTTGAAATGATTTAAAATGGGATGCTTTTATTTATTACATTTTTCTAATTCAAAAATTGAGATGGCTTTTCTTTAGATTAATTGTTTGTGAGAGAGTTTTTTCCCCTAAAGAAATCGCATAAGGTTCACTTACCCCAAAGAAATGCCTCTGGAAGAAGGCACATTGTTCAGTTTTTTTTTGGGAAATTACCAACTGACTTCTGTCAAGGCCTTGGTTGTCTCCTTTTATAGCATAATAATTCGAAATAAAAACAATAACCAGGAAGAGAGTTGGCTTTTCAATGGGCTTAAATATTGTTCTGTAAAAAAAAAACTTAAATTATTATATTTGAAATGAATATATGTACAATAAGTTAACTAATTTCACAGACCAGAAACCTTTCTCATTCATTGAGTCTGTCGCTGTGCGTTTATTTATTTATATATATATTTAATTTTGTGATAACCCAAAATAGCATACATACATACATATATACATAATTAAAATTGTAAAACCTGCATTCAATGCATTCAATCGAAAGCAAAACAAAGCTGCCACAAAAAACCAATACAACAAAGGGCAGAGCACCTGATTTTCCGGCACTTGCAGTCCCATAAATAGGCAGCGCCATGGGGGAACCAGGTATCCACTTAATCGAAGTCACCACCCCAAGATGTCCAAGCTGAGCCTCATCCTACTGATGGCCACCCTCGCCGTGGCAGCCATCGAGGCCAACGATGGCAGTGACAGTGTTCGGCCCAATCGCTGCTGGCGCTGCGGCCTGCCGGACATCCGCAATCCCCGCGAGCTCTGTGTCCGCCAAGCGTCGACCAACACCTGCCAGCGTCTGGCCACCTGTCGCCTGCAGGAGCAGAATTGTCTGCGCAAGGAGAGCGGACGGGAGCTGCTCCGCCAGACCTGCGTCACCCAGTGCCGCAAGATCCCCCGGGGCAGCAGCTCGCGCGTAAAGTGCGCCCCCAAGAAGGTCCGACCCGTGGACGCCAAGGACTGAGCCGGAGCGGAGCCAGGGAAGCGTCACCCATTTTTCTACATTTTCTCTGGGTGCTCAGTGTCTTTGGAATTCAAAATGCCCATAAATATCTCATAATGTGGCAACAATAAAAATAAATATCATTTTATGGCAGACCATTTTTTCGCTAGCCAGCCGCTGGCCATAAATTTCGGTGGTGTGGAGTCAGTGCTGTGTGTCCTGTGTCCTGTGTGTCCTGTGTCCTGGGTGCGTCTCTGGCCTGCTGGCGATGGCCTCGTTCGCAAGGCGCCAAGTGGCAGTGCAAAGGTTCAATAAATTAAAATCGACTGCCATAAATTTCCATGTCAGTACATTAATTAAAAGGCCGTAATTCGCTTTGTCCATGTCAGGTGTCCTTTCAATCCCTTGCACACACACACACACCGCACACACACCCACCCTGCAGGAGGCGCAGTGTGCTGGAAATTCCGCTCAATCAATGCAATTAAAAGAACCTGCACTCGGCGGGTCCTTCAAAGAAATTACGAGAAAATATTCGTTGGCCGCCTTGACAGTCAATGATTCTGGGAAATTAAATGAACAAAATAGCCAAAAAAAAAGGAAAACAATAATCTTTTTTCCACTTTAATTGACAAACATTGGCTTGGGTCTAGCCATACTTAATTGCTGCAGAAATTAAATATTGATTAGCACTAAAAACAAATATCAACTAGAGAGCAGCAGCGGCATTAAATATTATAACCTATTATGCCGCCTATTTATCGGTAATTAAATCTATCTATTATTTAAAATATGCACAAAGTGGGCACAAAGCCTTAAATAAAATTGGCCAAAAGCCCAGGCAACAGTTTTTTAATTGGTTTAAATAATTAAAGCGGGAAACTTTAAATGGAAAAATCGAACAACTGTAACTATGCTGCATTTTTTTAAATTCCATTCATTAAAAGTTTCATATATATTTATATATTTTTTTTATAACAATCTCAGCCTGGTGACAACCCTAGAAATCAAATGAAATAAAACTTTCAATCAGAGTAGCCTTTGCCGCCTCGACAACCCCTGCTGTCAGCTGTCAAAAAATTATATTCCAAGTCATGGACAAAAAAAAAACCATTTCATAGCTGAGCTCGACGTGTGCGGATCTACTTTTTCTGAGAAAAAAAAAAAACAGAAACTCATCAAAAGCGTTAAGCATTAATTCCCAGTGATTCAAGCTTATACGGGAGACCAGCAACATGCCCAAGGTGCCCTCCAGCAAGGTGAAGGCGGACCACGACGAGGATGCCAAGCCGCCAGCGGCCAAGCGCGAGCGCAGGGAGCGTTCTCCCCGCAAGCGTGAGCGCGAGCGCCGGGATCATCAGCGCGAGCGCAAGAGTCGCGGCGATGCCCGCGAGTCCTCCACCTCCAATGACTCGATGAGCAGCGACGACTATTCCAGCGACTCCAGCTACTCCAGCTATTACAGCACCAGCAGCACCGGCTCCTCCAGCCGCTCCAGCTCCTCGTCCCTGGGCTCCTCGACCACCGACAGCCAGGTGGAGCCAGCCAAGGACCCCGCAGGCAAGGAGCGTTCGGACACCCGCCAGTCGGCGGGGCGGCGTGATCGCTCCGCCCGGCGTCCGTGTGCCTGCCACCGCCATCGGCGTCATCGTCGCCATCGCCGCCACCATCAGCCACGGCGCGGGCATCACCGTCGCGGCGCCGGCGGCGGCGGCGGTGGCGGCGGCGGTCATCGCCATCACTCCGAGCATGGCAAGTCCAGGCGCCTGAAGAAGAGACGTCGCCGGGCATCCTCGCCGACAGTCTCCACAACGGCGACCGCGGCCCCGGCAGCAGCTGAGCCGGCTTCAACGACATCGTCGTCGTCGACGTCGTCTTCGGCATCGTCGTCAGCAGCAGCAGCTCCAGGGGCACCCAAAGCCGATGGCGTCATCCAAATACCGGCGCCCATGCCCAAGCCGGTACCGGCGCCCATACATGCCGCTATGCCGATGCCGAAGCCACTGCCGGATTCCGCCACCGATCCCGATGGTGACCCACAGCAGCAGCGACGCAAGACGCGTGTGAGCAGATTCAGCACTCAGCCGCAGCAGCCACCGCCGATGCCCATTCAGATGACACCGTTGCATCCCAATGCCACAGCCTATGTCCAGGGGAATACACATGACATCTTTGTCAACACCACCAAGTCCAGTGGAACTGGCACTGCCGATTCCAGCACCTCTGCCAGTGCAGGCAGTCATCCCCCGAAGAGCAAGCCGGGCACCTCGAAGGCCACCAGCAGCAGCACCAGCGCCAGCAGTGAGTACCTAGCCCTCAAGGCCGCATTGCAGGCCAAGGCCCTGGAATCGAAGGCGGCAGCGAAGATTACTGTGAAGACTGAGCCCGAGGCAAAGAAGGATCTGAAGGTGGAGTCCCGCTCCCATGCTCACTCCAATGCCCACACCAATGCTCACTCCAATGCTCACTCCAATGCTCACTCCAATGCTCACACCAATGCACACACCAATGCTCACTCCAATACTCACACCAATGCTCACTCTAATGCTCACACCAATGCTCACACCAATGCTCACACCAATGCACACACCAATGCACACACCAGCTCCCACACTAACAATCCCTCAAATGCTCACCCTAGTGCTCACACCCATGCACATGCCAGTGCACCACACACCCACCACAATACTAACACCAACAGCAACACCAATGCCCTAGGGCATTCCAACTCCTCCAGCTCGCATACTCATTCCCATTCCCAGGCCCATGATGCCCATTACCATGCCAAATTGGACAATTCCAAGGCCAAAAATGATAACACCAATTCCAACAACAACAACACCAATCGTTACAAGAATAACACCAATCACAACAATTCCAATCACAACAACACAATCAACGATGCAAAGCCAAGTACCAGCAGCAGCAGCGGAAACAACAACAACCACAACAACAACAACAACAACAACAACAGCATCGCACATGTGCGAAACCCCGAACAGCTCGCCTGCGGCTCCAAGTACCAGACTTCCAATAGCAACAATGCCCACAATGTCACGGCCAGTGCTCGACCCAATAGTCGTGAACAAGGAGGACACTCACGTGGAGACTCGGGCTCGGATTCGGGACAGCGATACGGACGTCCCTGGCACATGAACCGCATGAATCATACCCATCATAATAACAATTATCAGCGTTATCAGAGAAACTATAATAATAACAACAATTACCACAACAATAACAACTACAATAATAACAACAACAACAACAACAACAACCACAACAACAACCACAACAACTTCAACAATCGCAATCAACGCTTTCGCGGTGGATATGGAAATCAACAAGGAGGAGGAGGAAGAAATGGATACGGAGGCGGTGGCGGTGGCGGAGGAGGAGACGAGGGAAGAGATGTAAGCGGTGGAGGCGGAGGCGGAGGCGGATGTGGACCCAACCAACAACGCAACCGACCGCCCGTGAGGATCGTGCGGCTGCACATCAAGAACTTGTCGCCACAGGTGACCAAGGAGCATATCACCGAGATTTTCGGCCACTTTGGTCCCCTAATCGCTGTCGATTTTCCCAAGGACCGCTACCAGGGACGCCAGGGGCGTGGCTATGCCTTCGTGGAGTTCACCCATCCGCAGGACTGTGCCATTGCCATCAATCACATGAACGGCGGCCAGATTGACGGCAAGCGGATTGTGGTCAGTGCCTTCCAGGAGCGTATGCTGAAGGCACCGTGGCGCCAGTATCGTCGCTACTCACCGGTACGCCGTCGTGGTGGCCATTCGGATCGTTCCCGATCCCGTTCTGGTGACTACTATTCCCGTTCCCGTTCCCGGTCCCATTCCCGTTCCCGCTCCCGTTCCCGATCTGACTCTCGATCCCGTTCCCGTTCCCGTTCCCCTTCACGCTCCAGATCGCGCTTCCAGTCGCGTTACCGCTCCCGTTATCGTTCCCGTTCCATGTCCCGTTCGCCGAACCGCAACCGCTCACGTTCCCGTTCCCGTGGCTCCTCGCCACGCTATGCACCCTATCAACGCCCCGGCTCCCGTGGCAACTAAGGAAGGAAGGCAGTAAGGAAGGCAGGAAGGAAGAGGAGTCTTTATCAAGAAGAAAGAAAAAAAAAAGAAACCACACACAAATCTTAGAGCAAACGGAGGTCAGGAGATCAGGTCAGACAGGCGGGAGGAGAAGCAGCCAGCAGGATGCAGGAAGCAAGAGCAAGGAGCCCCACCAACCCACCAACTCCAGGAGACGTCTAGAGAATCCACCTGAAGAATATTGTTGAAATATTGTTGAATATTGTTGAAACCTGAAAAATAAACACCAACAATAACACCATAAAATTGCATTAAAAATAAATAAGAAATGCAAGAAGAAAAATAATAGTTGGAGAGGTTTTGCAATTATTCTTAAAGGTTTAGCAGAAAACCTAGAGTTGGGGCTTAAATTATAAAAGAAATATAATATTTAACAAATCAATTAAAGTCACCTAACATTCAGAGAGCAATAATTTTGATTTTGTTTGGTTGGCAAAGTTGAATTTCCCCAACTTTGCACAGAAATCACAGAAAATGTCTACGAAAAATCCTATTTTGTTTGTAGTTTTCGGTCTGCGAAATACCGCCGTCTAAATCCAATTTGTTTGTGGACGCGCCACCGTGTGGCCGTGTGGCAAAAAATGCGGAAAATTCCGTGGCAAATACAGAGAGACGTCAGGCTCGCTTCGTGGCGTCATGTAAAACCCGCGATGCTTTCAATTTATTGGCATCAAAGGCAATTTAATTGTTTTGCGCCAGTGGCGGCGCACAGGTGGAACGGTCAGAACAGGTGTGCAAACAAGTGAAGGAGGGTGGTAGGGAGGAGGCGCCCCCGAAACCGAGGATGTGCTCTCCAGGTGTGACACGACCAGGGAGATGCCACCTTTTATTTTCTTCCCATTTCCATTCCCATTCGCGTGCTCTTCTTTTTTTTTGTTGTTAAATGCCCGAAGGTAGTGCTGCCGCACACAATGGGCCCACTTTTAATTACGGATTTAGTGGGGTGGCAGTGCGGCAGTGCGGGGTTGGTAATGTTAACATTACGCATACGCCGCCACAAAGGCGTTAAGTAAACACACGTGCCACGCGACGTATACGTAATATGTGTGCGCGAGAACCAGAGAGTTATTGCAACGATTTGGGATTTCGAGTAACCAATTAAGTAACTGCGGTCGGGAGAGAGAGAGAGAGTCAAGCGTAATTAACCCCAGACTGTCTTAACTGAATTAAATATATTATTTATTAAATTACAAGTAAGATGCGTAACGCCACAAAGCTTACCCTTCATTCCATCTTTTTTTTTAAATGCTATATTATAATAGGAATATATTTCTTTTAACAAAAGATTTAATTATATATATTAACCCCCGCTTCCAGATGCCATCGCGTGCCCTCAGCTCCATGCAGAAGCTGACGGCCCTGGACTTTGACTACAACGAAATTGTGCGCGTGGAGGACTACAGCTTCTATGGCCTGCGCCTCTCCAAGCTCAACCTCAAGGGCAACCGGCTGCAGGGCATGCCGGAGCACGCGTTCGCCGGCCTGGAGGAGTGCCTGCAGGAGATCGATGTATCGGAGAACGGACTGCGCACCTTCCCCCTGATGGCCCTGCGCAAGCTGGACCATTTGCGCATCCTGCGGCTGGCCAACAATCGTATACCCACCTTCTATGGCGACATTCAGCTGGCCACCAACAATGCCTCGGCGGCCGCCGCTGCCGTCGGTTCGTTCCAGCTGCCATCGTTGATCTTCCTGGATCTGAGCTCCAATCAGTTTGCCGAAATCGGTGACGATTGCTTCCGGGCCTTTCCGCAACTGAAGACGCTCTCCTTCTATGCCAACCAGATCGAGCTGGTGCAGCCGGAGGCATTCAAGAGCCTGCGGGAGCTGATGTCGCTGGATATGTCGCACAATCGGATCATCAGTCTGGACGCCAAGGTGTTCGAGCGGAACAAGCGCCTGCAGACGGTGGATCTCAGTCACAATCACATCCATGCCATTGGCGGGGTGTTCTCCGATCTGCCGCAGCTGCGCGAGGTGTTCCTCAGCGAGAACAACATCCTGGAGCTGCCGGCGGATGCGTTCACCAACTCCACGAACGTGGATGTGATCTACCTGGAGGCGAATGCCATCAGCCACATCGATCCGAATGTGTTTAGCACGCTGGTCAACCTGGATCACCTCTATTTGCGCTCCAACTTCATACCGCTGCTGCCGGTGACGCTGTTCGACAAGAGCACCAAGCTCACGTCCCTGTCGCTGGACAACAACGAGATCCAGGACCTGGAGATCGGCATGTTCCGCAAGCTTGAGCATCTGCGCGAGGTGAGGCTGCACAACAATCGCATCCGGCGGGTGCGCAAGGGCGTGTTCGAGCCCCTGCCCGCCCTCCAGGAGCTGCACATTCAGAAGAACAGCATCGAGGACATTGAGCCGCAGGCCTTCCACACCCTGGACAACATGCAGCACATCAATCTGCAGGACAACCAGCTGACCGTGCTGGAGGATATCTTCCCCGAGGATAACTCCTCGCTGCTATCGGTCCAGCTGGAGGCCAACTATCTGCACAAGGTGCATCCGCGCACCTTCCGGCGGCAGGGACGCGTGGAGATCATGTGGCTGCGGGACAATCAGCTGGTGCGCGTGGAGCGCGCCTTCTTCGCGGACACGCCTCAGCTGGGGCGGTTGTATCTGAGCGACAACCGGATCCGGGACATCGAGAAGGACACGTTCGTGAGCCTGCTGCAGCTGCAGTTCCTCGACCTGAGCGGCAACCAGCTGCGGCAGCTGCGCCGCGACTACTTTGCCCCGCTGCAGGGCCTCGAGGAGCTGAGCCTGGCCCGCAACCAGATCGAGGCCATCGAGGGCTATGCCTTCGCCAAGCTGAAGAACCTCAAGTCGCTGGACCTCTCGCACAATCCCCTCGTGCAGCTGACGCGCGACATCTTCCTGGACGAGCTGCCGCTGAATACGCTGAGCCTGGCCAACTGCTCGCTGCGCAAGCTGGAGCAGCACACCTTCAAGGCGCTGACCAACCTGAACGAGCTGAATCTGGAGCGAAATCTGCTGAATCCGGCGGATATCCAGAAGCTGGACATACCCAATTTGCGGCGCCTGCAGCTCTCGCACAACAACTTCAGCCATGTGGGACTGGGCATGGGCACCACGACCGGCATCATGGCTGGGATGTTCGATCGCCTGCGGTCGCTGCAGCAGCTCTCCATGGCCAACTGCAGCCTGGGCCAGATCCCGGATCTGCTGTTCGCCAAGAACACCAACCTGGTGCGACTGGATCTGTGCGACAATCGGCTGCAGCAGATGAACCGCAACATCTTCAGCGGGTTGAATGTGTTCAAGGAGCTGAAGCTGTGCCGCAACCAGCTGGCCGAGTTCCCACACATCGCCCTGTACAACCTGAGCACGCTGGAGAGTTTGGATTTGGCCAGGAACCAGCTGGCCTCCATAGACTTCTTCAAGCTGAGCGGCACGCTCAATCTGCGCCAGCTAATCCTCAGGGACAACAAGATCACGGCGCTGAGTGGCTTCAATGCGGTGAATCTCACCCAGCTGGACAGCGTGGACCTGAGCGGCAACCTGCTGCTCTCCCTGCCGGCCAACTTCCTGCGCCACTCGATCAATCTGCAGCGCGTGGACCTGTCCAGCAATCGCTTCCTGCAGATCCCGTCGTCGGCGCTGTCGGATGTGTCGATACCGCGCCTCTCCTGGCTGAATCTCACGGGAAATCCCATCAATCGGATCTACACGGTCAAGGAGGAGCGGTATCCGTATCTCAAGGAGCTGTACATCTGCCAGACGAACCTCTCGATACTCACGTCCAAGGACTTTGAGGCCTTCCAGGCGCTGCAGCATCTGCATTTGGTGAACAACCGGATAACGAGGATCTCGCCGGGAGCCTTCAAGTCCCTGACCAATCTGCTGACCCTCGACCTGAGCGTCAACGAGCTGGAGATGCTGCCCAAGGAGCGGCTGCAGGGCCTGAAGTTGCTGCGCATCCTCAATATCTCGCATAATACGCTCAAGGATCTGGAGGAGTTCAGCTCGGATCTGGCGGAGATGCAAACGCTGGACCTGAGCTTCAACCAGCTGGATCGCATCTCGAAGAAGACGTTCCGGAATCTGCATGGTTTGGTGGAGCTGCTGCTCATGGGCAACCGGATGACGGTGCTCTCGAATGATGCCTTCCGGTTCCTGCGGAAGCTGCATGTCCTTGATCTGCGCAAGAACTACTTCGAGCTGGTCCCCCTGGATCCGCTGAGGCCGCTGGAGACGAATCTCAGGACACTCAAGCTGGAGGGTAAGCGGGAGAGAGGGTTTTTTAAAGAGATTTCCTTAAAAAAAAAATTGATTTTGCTTTATTTAATTTATTTGCTTGAAAATTATACATTTCTGATTGCAAATTAATTGTTATTAATGTTTTAAAAATTCTGTAGCATACTTTCAGACAGAATTTAAAATTGTTTCACATCATTGGCAATTTCTGTGCCACCCCTGACTACAAGTATTATTTTATATATATATTTATGAGGTATATTATTATTATAATATATGTTTATTGAGAAATTTAAAAACTGCTTAAGACCTATTATTATTTATTTGATGGCTTAAATATCACAGAAACCTCTTTGAATTATTTTTTAACACCAGGAATTATATTTCAGGCTTTATTCGATTTTTACTATTCAATTTTGAAAAGATTCCAGCAAGATTTGATTTATTTCTTAAGTTCCAATATTTAAAAAATAGTGCCTGAAAGTATGCTTAAACAATAATAATTTTTTTAGCTCCATTTTGACGGAAAGAAATCAAAAATAATCATAAAAATTATTAAACAAAGCTTAGTTCTTTCCGATAAACGGTTAATTAACTTAATATAATTTCGTAACCCCGGATAAGCAATTTATTTTGATATATACTTACTAAATTTACTTGTTTATATAACCTTTTTCCCAAACAAATTAGTTATTTCATGATTCCCTTTACTAAAAAAATAAAATAAAAGCTTTAAGCATATTAAATAATATATATTAAAGCTCTTGACGAATTCAAATCATTTAAAAAACGTTACCCAAAAGTATGGAATGACACATCAAATCTCGCCCCATCTTTTTTGGCCACTGTGCCCATGCATGGAGTGGCCTCGTGTTATGACCAATTTTGGTGCTTATTGCTTATGGCCTCGTCCTCGTTTCAGAGAATCCACTGCATTGCAGCTGCGATGCCCAAAAGCTCTGGGAATGGCTGCGGGATCATCGCAAATGGTCACTGGCCGCCACGGGCGGCGGCCCGGGTGGACTGGCCGTGGGCGGCGGCGGCGGCGGCGGCGGCGGACTCTCTGGCGGCGATGCCATTAATTACCTGAGGTGCGAACACCCAACGGAGCTGCGGGGCAAGGTGTTTGGCCGAATGGAGCCGCAGCAGTTCTGCGACGCCCCGCTAATACCCAAAATGGCCATCCAGGACATCCAGCCCTATTCGGTGGTCGTGTCCTGGCAGAGTCGCGACCATTTGGGCCTAACGGGCTTCGAAATTGTTTACCATGCCACCGGCGATGGCCTCGCGCCCGCCGGCACTGGAACGCCAACGGACCGGGATCGGGATCGGGATAGGAGTGGCCATCACTCCGATCCGGATAGGGAGCGGAACGAGGAGAGGGAGCGTGAGAGGGAGCGGGAGCGAGAGAGGCAGCGGGAGAGGGACAGGGAGCGGTTCCCCATAGCCACGGATGAGGTGAGTTTTTGTGCATCGGAAAAATACTTTTATATATATTTTTTTTTTATGATACAAATAAGGATCCTGGAGGGGTTACTTTTACAGTTTAATTTTAAATTTCCCCGATTTCCTCTTTCCCTAGTGTCCTGTATTTTCTACTAAATTTTCTTTAAGTGTACACAAAATTCAAAAGTAATTTGATAGCCGGTGCCTGCCGGCTGATATCCTCGTGAATTTTCCTTTAATAAACGCTTAATCAAGAGCCCAACTGGCGCCAGGTGTTACAGGGCGGCGGCGAGGATGGGGGCTCTACAGGATTCGGGACTGGGGACCCGGCAAAGTTCCCCCCCCAGAAACCTAATTTTTGGCAGCCAACAAAGCACAGTGGTGGCCACAAATTAAAGTTTCTTTTTTTTGGTGGTTTAGGGAAAATAAATATTAAAATTAATAAACAAAGCTTTGGGGATTTTAGAAAAATTGTTAACTTGTTAAATCAATTTTGGTTTTTTTGAAAAATGAGGTATATTTTGTAAAATTCAGTTTTGTATGCATTTTTCATTAAAGGAATTTATTTATTTCGGGGTTCTTATGAATATAAATATAAATACTTTTGTGATATATATATTTAGGCTTTTGCATTAGTATTTTTTAATATAAATACAGAATAGTTATTTAATGTTTTTTGGTAAATTATTCTATAAATCGATAAAATATTAAAGCACAATTAAGGAAGAGCTAATAATTGATTCAATATATTGTTTTTATATGTAAAAAACCATCAAGAAAGGGTTTGCAACTGATTTTTCCTTTGCTTTTTTGTAGGGTTTTTAGTAAATTGATAAATCAATTAATTAATAAATCATTTAAATGGAATTTATATTTTTTTTATGTGCAAATAAATTGTTTTCTTCAAGCAGACAAAAAGTTACATATATTTCTCAGTAAAAAAAAAAATAAAAAATAAAAAAAATAAAAAAAATAAATAAAAAATTCCACAAAAAGAGATCCCTTTTTCAGTTATTTATTCCTTTAAAATAACAAAAAATGAGATACCTTTCTGGGATATATATCCTTAAAACTACAACCTTTTCTTTATATTGCAATATACATATCTATATAGTTATATATATAATCGTTGTATCCATACACCTATAGATATTTTGATAGCTCTAATTTATAGACACAGGCAGCGATTAAGCCTTAAGTTAGTCCTGTCATAACTCCCGATAAAGCCCATGATCTAAGGCCACATCCTGTGTACCATTTTTTGTCCACATTTCCGCTTTGCACTCCAGGACCACCGACCAGGTGGTTCCGCCAATTATCCACTAACTCATCGATACTGTCCGCTCATTACAAGCAGCCTGCCTGGGGGGATGGGCATGGGCATGGGCATGGGAATGGGGGCAACCTCCAGTCCAGTGCTCCATCGATAAGCCGCGAACGGGACACGGAAGCGGATGTCGAGGGCCGCAGGGAAAGTTTTTAATAAAGCCACGGCGACATCACCGCTGCTCCTGATGAAAATGGAAAATGGGACAATGGCGATGATGACAATAACCTTGCTTAATTTATTCCACAGATCCATGGAAAGCGACTGAATGGCTCCGCCAGCTCCACGAAGCTCACCCGGCTCAGTCCCAATACCCGCTATCACATCTGCGTCATCGGGAGCGGTAATTGGCTCTCGGAGCCGCTGGCCAATGCTCTCCAGCGGCTCCATGCCAACGAGTCGATGCGAGTCGAGGACGAGTCCCTGATGTCCCTGATGTCCGCGGGAGTGCCGCTGCCGGATACCTACTCGCCGTATCAGCACCACCAGCAGCAGCAGCATCATCATCATCTTAATCTCAATCAGAATCAGCAGCAGCAGCAGCAGCAGAATCAGGATCTCGAACTGGACATGGCCAACGCCATTGCCACGGACAACGGCGCCCTGATGGAGGTGCTCAAGAACTCGCACATCTCGGCCTGCACGGACGTCCAGACGCTGGACTCCACGCCCAGCCTGGTGACCGACGAGAATGGGCTGTCCAGCAACGGCTTCATCCACTCGATACTGACCCGCCGTTTGGGCCTGATTGTGGGCTGCTGCCTGGGCATCATCGTGTTCATCGTGATGATCTCGGTGCTCAGCTATGTGAAGCTGAAGAAGCAACGGATCGAGAATGCCAAGCGCCAGGCCGCCCTGCCGCCCGAGTATATATCCTACAGGCACTTCTCCATACCCAACGAGGAGCTGACGCGGACGGCGGCCAATGCGGCCAATGCGGCGGCGGCAGCAGCAGCGGCGGCTGCAGCGGCTTCGGCGGCCTCGGCAGCGGCGTCGGCGTCGGCGGCCTCCAATGCGGCCAGCTCGCCGCACATGTCCAGTGTGCCCAGCGGCATTAGTGCGCACATTAGTGGGACCAGCCTGAGCACCGGCACGGGCACGGGCACGGGTACGGGCACCACCAACACCACCACAGCCACCACGCCCATTGGCGGTGTGCCTGTCATTGGCGGTGCTATGGTGGTGCCCCTGGGCAAGGCCGGCAGTCCCCTGGTGGGCCTCGTGGTGGACTCCGGCTCGGTGGAGGCCCATCACAGCAGCCACTCACACAACCACACAGGCCACGCCCATGCTGCTCATGCCGCCCACCGGCAGAATAATGGCTATATGGCAGCGGGCGTTGTCCTGAACACCAATCACCTGAGCGTGTGTTAGTCGCCCAGAAAGCCAGGGAAAATTAATAATAATAAAAGGATGAGAGCAAAGAAAATTGGTAACCAAAAAGGGAGTAAATAAATAAATAAGGATAAATAAGGAATTCAAGAGAAACCAGAGAGAGAGAGAGGGATTGGGGAGAGGAAAAACAGCTTTTTGGGGGCAATTTCAAGATCCTTTCAAATATCCCTGACTTGCTGAACTTTCCAAAGCGAAAGATACAAAAAAAATCTAGGAAATTCTAGAGGATTCCGCTTAAACTCATGGGTTCTTAGTTTATATATTTGTACATTTCCTTCATATTTTTATTTGCTGAAAGACTAAGGCAATTCCAGTCATAAGTGCATTTTTCAGCATTTCAAGCTTTGTTTTAAAAACTAATAATACCCTTTTATTTTGGATTAAGAACAAAACTTAAAAGAAAACCCCGCGAAAGCCAAGGTTTTTAAGTGAATTTCTACAAAAATAGTTCTACAAAAATAGTAAATTCTATGAATTTCTTATATTTTCTAGACTTTCTGATAAAGTTGCCCATGTTTAGACCCTCTAAATGGTGACGTCACCATGGAATATATCCCGTCCCACACTTCTCCCCCATAATAATCGCTTACTCATTCGGGAATAAATCGAGTTTTAAGAGGATCTGTCAAATGTGTGTGTGTTGTTGGCGCTTTTAAATAATTAAATGGATGGCGTGATTTATGGGAATTTTAAGTGAATTAAGTGAATTCAACCAGCCATCCATCCACTTTGACCCCACCAAAAAAAAAAAAAAAAAAAGCCCTCTCTCCCTCTCTAACTCCCTCCTCTCACATTTCATATTTCAAATGGAATCCGAAAAACTTTTACCAAATCAGAGAGAGCCAAAGCATTTTTATGTTTTCAATGTGCCCAAAATGCATTTAACTACCAAAAAAAAAAACCCCAAAAAAAACCCAAAAACAAAAAGGCAGAGGGGAATGAATATAGGATATAGAAAAGAGAGAGTAAAAATCTAGGTTAGTGATAATCACGATGATGCGTTCAACGTTCGTTTAGTTATGACAATTGAAAGTAGAGCAAAAATCGAATCGAAAAGCGGAAGTGGGAAGGCGGCAGGGCGGCAGGGCGGAAATCGGAAGTGGAAAGTCGGAAGGCATCGTGGCTCCATTTTGCAATGTAAATAATGTGGAATCAAAGCGAAATCTCGTCCGAGTAATAATCGTAAATCGGGAGACAATGCTGCAGCTAAATCTAAATCAAACTAAGCTCGATGGCTATCTATAAGATTAAATATATATATAAATAAAAACACACACATATATACATATATATATATATATATGGGGTATATATACCTGTAATGGCAAACACACACACCAAAATGATGATGATGTTGTTTTTTTTTTGTGAGCTAGACTTAGTGAATGAATAATGTGGATTTGTGGTGTATTTTTTTTTTTTCTAGAAACATAAACTAGCATAAAAACTGCAAATAACAAACAACAATGAGTACGACATATTAACACACAAAAAAATTAACTAACTAATTAACAAGTAATATAAATTAAATTAAATTAAACTAAGAGTGCAGGCGGCGGCTCCTCCCCCTAGTAAGCATAATTGTTAGCAGAACTCAAAGAGTTTTATATATAAAAATATATATATATATATATATATATGTATATATATATATACAGACAATTTTCTTTCCCATTTTCTAGTTTTCTTTTTGTTGTTGTATTTTTTTTTTTAATCATAAACATTTTAAGCTTTAGTCGCAAGAACGGGGGGAGGGGATACATAACATAATTTACTTTAGCCAGTGAAGCGAAAGTTACCACAAAAAGCAGCTGCAGAATATGAGTAAAAATAATACTACAAATAATAATAATAAATAATAATAATAATAATAAAGATGATGGTTGATGGTAGAATGGCTAAAGAATTTCTAGCAAATTAAGCAAGCGAGCTAAGTGAAATCAAATCAAAATCATCACACAGGACCCCGGCTCTGTGCACTCTGGGCTCTGCAAATATTTTAATATTGTTATATGCAAAACACACAACAATAGCAACTATAGTATATGCAAGCAAACTTAAGAGCAAACAACAACAACAACAACAATGGCCAGAATAAGAAATAAGAAGCAAAACTGCAAAACTCCAACTGCAAAATGCAAATCAAAATCAAAAAATCGAACTTAAGACAACACACACACACACACACACAACACACACACAACTTGAAAACAAAGAAGAATTTTCCCGCAGGAAAATGGAAAGAAAAAAAACAACAACAAAAAACAAGAAGAGAAGAGAAGAAATTGAAAGTATAGAATCAAATGAAACAAAAGCTTCCTTTTTATGCTCTACAAAAAAAATGACAAAGAAATGCATTCGCTGCGAGGCTGCTGCAACTCTCTCTCTTCTCTTCAATTCTAGTTCAATTGTAGGGCATAAAAGGCAGAAACAGAGGTAAAAAATAAATTAAACAAGCAAGCGTACAGCAAATACAACAAATACAACAAATACAAAGAACTACAATAAATGTAATAAATTAAAAAGCCCAAAAAACCCGAGTATATTGTATGTCAAGGCAACACACCACACCACACCACACACACACAACAAGTAAAATATTAATAAAATGACAAGAAACTTTCAAACAATGGCGAATATGTACTTGTTTTTCATTTGATTGCAGCAACTGGTATGGATATTTGCACACACGGTATTGTATTTGCACACAGCCTAAAAATTTCCACCAATATTTCCCAGCCATTTCCACCTGTATTTGCCCAATGCGGAGATTGCGGAAAAATGGCGCAGTTTCCAGCGCAGTGCTTCTCTTTTCCGCTTTAGATTTTAAATTGATTGGGTTTGAATTTAGTTATACATATTTATTTACAATTTAAAAAATAAATACATTTCCTTGATATTTTTTTAGTCGTGAGTTAACATTTATAAAATGCCAAATTCATAATACAATTTTACGATATTTTCGATATTGATATTTAATGCGAAAGTAAGAAGTAAGAAATAATTAAATATAAATATATTTAAATATTATTTCTAAAATATATCCTTACTAGAGATGTAAGTAGCATACATATATTGAAAGAAAGGGTTCGATAAGTAACCACTTATATCGATTAAAATATCGAAATTATTGTAAAATGTAATATATCGAAATTGTACGTTTCTCACATTATCGAATTTAATGGTAAGATATCGATATAATAGAATACATAACTACAACATTTTATTAAACATCGCTTTTATGTATATTTTATATTATTATTATTATTATTATTATTATTATTATTATTATTATTATTATTATTATTTTTATTATAATTATTATTATTATTATTACTCTCATTATTACTATTATAATTATTATTAATATTAATATTACTATTATTATTTTTATTATTATTATTAGTATTATTATTATTATTATTATTATTATTATTATTATTATTATTATTACTCTTATTATTACCATTATAATTATTATTTATATTAATATTACTATTATTATTATGATTTTTAGCACATCCTTAAATATACATTTTTCCAACCTTTTTATATTTATTTTCAACTAAATTCAGGCTCTCTTTTAGTGATATCAATCAGAATCTCGATTAATTGCACACATATATCGCAGTGTTAAAATACCGATAAATACATCAGTATCCATATATCGATATCTTGTGCCATCCCTAAGCTTAACTGGAGTAACCAAGTAGCTATTCCCTGCTCATCATCGAACTGCAAACAACAAACTCCACTTGGTAGCAACTCCTTCTGAGTGGGTCACATGCGCCCAGGACCTGCCTTTGGCTGCCTTTTTATTTTTAGTTTATCTATTTGTTTTTTCTGTTTTTTTTTTTTATTTATTTATTTATTTACATGCACTTGCTGCCAGGAGGCTGCCTGCGACGACGCTCTCCTGTCGTGCTTTTTTGTTGCAAATTTTAATTAAATGGAAATTTCCGCTGTCTTGAGCACGTTTTCTCATCAACGGCATTAAATGCTATGCAGAATTTTAATTAGGCTCGCTGAGCACACACACACACACACACACACCCACACACCCACGTAGTGGCTCCCTTCCCTTGCATATATGCAACAGGATTTGCAGTACAATTGCAGCCCAGGCTCAGACCCTGTCCTGTCCACATCCTGGCCCAATTCGGGGCCACTAAACCAACGCATCTCGATTCTGTTTTACCTGCAACAATACGACACAAGTCAGTGAGCGAGTAAGTAAGTAAGTAAGTAAGTAAGTTGTTTAATTAAAACAAACTTTAATTGGCAAAATTCCGGCTCTTCCGGCTGCCTCTTCCGTGTGCCTGAGAGCTCCTCTCGCTGTTAACTTATATCTGTCTCGGTTTCGCTCTCCATCTCCATCTCCATCTCCATCTCCTTTTCCATCTCCAGTTCGGCCTAATTGCCGGACATGCTCCTAACACGTCTCTCCTAGCCATGGTAAATATGTCGCACTAATTGAAAATAATCAAACGGCCGGCGATGGCCCCATCGAAGTTAATTGGCTAACATGGGCATCAGGTGAACCAAAAGGAACCAAATAAATAGAACACTTCCAAATGTTGTCGCCGTTAAAAAAAAAAAAAAAAACAGGCACAAACATAACAGAGTTTCAATTGGAATTCCCAAGAGCCAAAATAAAAGAAAGAAAAAATTGCTAAAAGCTTTAAGAAGCTCAGAATGTCTCTTACCACAGGAGGGGGAAATTTTTGCCTTGAAAAACTAACCTCTTTTCAGTATCCATTTTCATGGATTTACGATGTCAGCTTTTTATTTAATATTTCTAAAATCAATACTTGCAACATCTCACCATCACCACCATTTATTTTCGATAAGTCAATCTGCATTTTCCCTTCGATAAATTCCCCAAGAGATATATATTCCGTAGCCTACTTTTCGGGCTGCTCCGATTATATTCCACTTGAGCGCATCATAAGTCTTCATTACAACAAAAAAACAGGAAAATCCACACCCGAACTCAAACTCGAA